>CAJJDN010000028.1:351856-519753 GCA_905182985.1 Paramecium sonneborni | reverse complement strand
GGATCTTTTGGTTAACCTTACATCAAAAATTCATCTCTCCAAGAATCCAAAGAATCAAATGATTTTGGATTAGTAATATCGTAAACTAATACACAACAATCAGCTCCTCTATAAAATGCACCACCTAATGATTGAAATCTCTCTTAGCCTGCAGTGTCCCAAATCTAATAAAAATATTTTAATTTCAACATACTTAAAGAGTTACCATTCTATCATCAATCATTACTTCTTTTGCCATAAAATCTGCTCCTACTGTAGCTCTATATTATTATGTGAACCTTGCATTGACATATTAATTCATCAATGATGTTTTTCCTACTCTAAAAGATATTTACAATGGAAAATTACCCTGAATCACCTAAGATGATGATTTTAAAAAGTTGCTTCTTCTTGCTGGCCATGTGGAATTAATATAATTAATTATTTATTTATATTACAAATTTCTGATTTTATTTTTAAATTCTTAAATATCGTATTTTATAAGAAAACAAATCTTAAATTCATTTTAATACTCACTTCTTTATAGCCATAAAAAATATACAATTATACATTAAGTATTTTTAATCTAGTTTCGAATGATTATAAGTAGATTCTTTCATTTATTCAAAATAAATCTCAAATCCTTTTTATTTTATATAATGTTTAAGATCCTCATAACTTAATTCTATGCTTGTTTCAGAGAATTAGTTTGCAAAATGATATTCCAAAGGTCCAAAATTTATCCAACATCCTTTAGGTTTTAGAATATAATAAATTGCATCTATATAATCTAATACATTATTTGCTGTGTCAATAAAGAAGCAAGTAATGATACTATCCCAAAAATTTTAGTATTTAGGTTGATGATATACAGCAATAAATTCTCCTGCTACAAAAGACATTTCATCATTTTCTGTTAAAACTTCTGCTGGAACAACATCAGGAACTTATACTTATTCAAATTAATCATTTTCACTAAAGTTAATTTTATAATACCTTAATCGATTACAAAAATTATTTGCGAATGGATATAATTCATATTAGTTTTTTTTTTGAGTAAGATTAATGATGAAATGAGAACTCAAAAGCATAAAATAAGAGAACTCATTTCCTTAAGCGGCAAAGCCTTTGCTTGCTAATTCGAAAACTAGTCTCCCTAAGCCTGCTCCAGGTAAAAGTACCTAATATTTCACATCTTTAGTTCTTGCATCTGGATAATATTATTATAAACAATCAATAATTAGTTTATAAGATTAATCTCTTTCACCTTAGCCTTAATGGCTCCAATCTGTTATTGATTATTATTTTAATACCTCGATAAAATTATTTTAAAGTTATTCTAAGTTTTGAAATATCTCCATGTGAAACATGATGAAAGTATGGTAAATCTGATATATATTTAACTTGACTCAAATTCATCTCTGGAAACATATCCACATAAGCAGCAACTATTAAAAAACAAAATTGCGCATTTTTTTTAATACAATAATCTAATTTTTTAATTCTTTCTTGATAATTCATTAGTAGGTTGATCCTTTGTTCCTGTTTAAGTGTTTTAAAATGAGTCTCAATTCTTTACAGCTCCACTTTCATATCATTTGTATAATTATAAAAGCATGCAATCACATTTTTAAAATGTTGATATTCGTGTATGTCCTTCAACAATATTTCATTATGAGAAGGATGATAACTTGCGTATTATTTATCGAAATATATTGCATCCATTTCCTTTATTTCAATTTAATCCATTGAAATAATTTTCTTAAATAATTAAAACAAAATATTCCAATATCGAGTAGATGAATTTTTTGAGCTTCTTTACATCATCCAAAAAACAATAATCAAAATTATACAAAATTAAAGTATGTAAATAACTATATATTAGATCTATAAAGATGAACAATGTTAAACTCATTTCCAAAACTTAAACATTGAAGATAATACATAGTGCTAAAAAATTTTAGATTAAATTGAACTGCAAAATCAACTTGGGGATGAAGTTTTAATTTATTTATAATTAGGTGAGAAAAGTACTCTTACTTTTTACTTGTTAGAAAGAAGGAAAGTGCATTTCATAAAGAATAATCAATAAATAAGAATAAATAGCAAAAATTTTACAAAATGCCTCATAAAATCTAGATTTATACATAGTTTATTAAGAAATCAAGCTTTTTAAATTACAAGAGAGTCAATCTTATCGCTAAAAAATTTGGAATCATAGTAATCTAAGTAAGGATTATTAATATATTAATTTTAAAGATTCCAAGGATTATTCATTTAGATAAGGAACATTATTGAAAAAAAATAAATCAGGATAATATAGAGAGAGATTATTTAAATTATAAAAAGATACTTTAATTTATGAGAAGAATGATAAGAATCAAAAAAAACAAACCTGCATGTCACTCGATTCAATGTTAATTGAAAAACAACCAGATAAAAATTTAACATTCACAATAAAGTGTGATTAAAAAAATTTTTAAATTAAAGCATAAAGTAGAACAGATTTTGATGGATGGTAGGTAGAAATCTTAAAGAATATTTAGGTTGTATTCATTGCATAATTAAATTATGAAGTGGAAAGAAATGAAACTCTTATTAGATTACGATAAGAAAATTGAGTAATGTACTTATCAAAAATTGGAAAAATTGAAAAGCCTTCCTGCTCAATTCAAATCTGTCAAATTTATGGCATAGATGAATTCTAACATTACAAAGTTTAATTAATCAAAATTTTAGATAATTTCAAAACTATTTGGAAAAGAACAGATCTGATGTAGAAAAGAAAATTTTCTCCTTTTTGGAGTTAGCTTATAAGAGTGAAACACTGCAACAAGGAACGAAAAGCCATAAATAAATGATTGAGATGAAAGACTTATTATTCAGTGAAATCTAAGAAATTATTAAAGATGATCAATACTTTTGTAAATTTGAAAAAATATCATCGAGCTCATTTAAATAAGAAATGACAATATATTTTGATCAACAAATTGTACCAGAATTTTTTATACAAAGTAAGTAGAATTTTATAGGATAGTTAATATAACTTAGATTCTATTAGATTTTTCTGTTCATCAGTTTTAATAGTTCTATAAATTTCCTTAGCTTAATTTATAAGGATTTTCTTAAGATTTTTCTCATACCATAATCGCCAAATATGAATGAAGAATGAATCTATACTTTTTACAAAAAATAATTATTAATTCATTTATATATTATATGGGAATTTCAGAATCCAGAACCACAATTAGTACAGTTTGGATTGATTTTAACAAATCAAACTTAAAAAAGTAGTAAAATTAATCAATTTCAGTTGGAGCAGATTGTTGTGAAGTGGAGAAAAATGATAATCTTATTTTGATAACTTGCGGTCATCTTTATCACTTAGAGTGTTATTAAAATAAATAAAAAGAAGAAAAAAAATTTATATGTTTTTGTGAAAACGAAATGCAAGAAAAATTATCTATTTAAACAAAGCCTTTTTAATGATATTTATTTGTTAATTTTCTATTATTTTTATTAAATCTTATGGGTTGTCTCTTTCATAAATTATCAAGGAAAAGTTTGCACGTGATACCTGAAATTCATCAGAATCTAGAAGAAAAAAATTAAGTACAAATATAAAAAAAAAAAATTGGAAAAGAGTAATATTGTTCGAATCGTTAGAGCTAATAAAAATTGATAATTGATAATTGCTCTTATTTACTAACTGACAGTTCTGGTGATGATTAAGAAATCGATTTATTTGATGAATAACTTAAGTTTAGGAGAAATTAATTAATGTAAAAAAAAAAAAAAAATCTGAATTATCTTCGTAAATATAAATCATTAAATGACTTGGATAAATGTTCTAAAAATGAATTAAAAATAAAAAAAAGTTGTTCTTTGGGATAAATATCTAAAATTAATAATTCTATTAATATGTTTTATTATGAAAAGTTTTAAAGTTTGAAAAAAATCTAAAAAAAACCTTAAATTGAGTAGATGGATTCGATTTTGATTGAAATAGATGAATAAAATAAATTATTTTTAGAAAATAATGAAGAAAAAGACAATGCAAGTTCTTTTTCTTCTATGAATCTATAAGAAGCTTAATGTTAGAATTGTAAAAAAATTATAGAAGATGATTAATATTAACTTGAATGTTTACATATTTTTGATACTGAATGCTTAGTTAAATTAATAATAAATTAAATTTAGAAGGATTAAATATAAATATATTGTGTGTGCCAATAAATTATTAAAACAAAGCTATTGAAATAAATTTTAACAAAAAATGTGGAATAAGGTGAACAATATTTAGAAAAACTTTTTGCAAATCAGTACTAAAATTTGAAATTAATAATCTAATGAAACTAGATATTTATCATTTATTTTCACAGACACTTATCCATCCTTTTCTTGGCTATTCTTTATATGCAAAAATCTCCATTAATTAAGATTTTGGAAGCAAAGTTTCAATTGTTTAATAAATATATTCTTTTGTTTTTTAGGAAGATTTTCCATTGCTTACTAGATCAAACAATACATCAGGAGTTCTTTAATGTCTAAGTTCTAATTAAGATTTCTGTTCATCAAATTTCCTAAACATTATCAAAACTTATTTTGATTGATTTAAGACTTTTGAAGGACGATTCAAAATTAAATCTTTTACTTAAACTTTTTATTATAAAAAATTTAAGTTATCCAAGACAGCTTCTTCAGTTTATTCAATTTTCATATGTTTATTCAACTCTTCTAAAGCTTTTTCTAAACTAAGTTGAACTACAACTAGATTTTCAATGTAAGTGAAACCTTTATTATCCATAGTTTCAAGAATCTCATTTATAAGTCCTTTATCAGACCAAATAAATAAAATTCCATTTGATATTAGCTTTTTAGATAGATCTAAATTTTTCTATAAATATTGAGGATAAATTTACTAAATCCTTTCGAAAAAGATTATCAATGAAAATTCCTTAGACTCCTTTAGCATATTGAGATAGATCTGTACCTAAAATCTTTTTTAGGACAATAATTCTTAAATTAGAAATGCAATATTACCTTTTTGGATCTGTTTCATAAGATGGACACTTAATTTATTTTTTCCATTATATCAATACTTCTAAATTGTCACACGTTCTAATTAACTAATATAATTTACATTTTTTCTTTTTTTGATTTAGTTTTGTATTTCCTAATTTTTTTAAATGCCTTGTATGAATCTTAATCATCCAAATATTCTGAATCATCTTCAGTAACATCATATCCTTAGTTTAGCTTAAAATAATTTATTCTTTTATTCTCAGAACCAGGCTCATTACATCTTAATCTCATTTTTATTGATTCCCGCTAATTTTTTCCCATGTTTTTTTTTTTATCAAATTAATCAAATAAATTAAACCATTTTTATATATTATCAAGGAATATAATTAATTTAAGCGTATAAATAATATAATTATGATTGCTATGAATAATGATATTTAAATTTTGTGTTAAGTATAAACGAAAATCACTATATTTTATGTTCTGCAAATGACCAGCCAGCCAAATGGGATTATTCTAAAAAACTACCAATTTCAAAGACATTATGTTCAACTTTGATAAACCTAGTTTTTCTACTCAAAATGGGCATATTAATTTATTTTTCTTTTACTTTACTCCAGTCAATATCATTAAAATATGGATGAGCTTTTATTTCTTCAGCATCTCCTTTGCCTGATCCCAACCGTTTAGCTGGATTTCTTTATAAAAGCTACAATATAAAATAAATATCTTACAGCTTTTAATAGATTGATTCCATCATTAGATATATAGGTAGGTAGCTTAAGATCAGCTTTTTAAATATTATTAAAAAGTTCTTCACGATCATTAGCATAATAAGGAGGTTATCCAACTAAAAGTTCATACATTACAACTCCTAATAAGTACCAATCTACAGCTTTTCCATGACCACATCTTTTTAGCATTTCAGGTGCTAAATAAGCTACAGATCCACAAAAAGATCTTGCACCTGTATAATGTTCTTATACTCCCTCTTTTGATAAACCAAAATCAGTTAACATAGCAAAGCCATCTGCATCAAGAACAATATTATCAGGTTTTAAATCTCGAAATATTATATCTCTCTTATGTAAATCTTCCAAAGCAAGAATCATTTAAGTTAGATACAATTTCACTCTTTCTTCTGGAAATCTTTATTCTCTTCTCAAATGAGAACTTAAATCACCTCCTGGACAATAATCCATAATTAAGCATAATTTATCAGCTGTTTAAAATGCATATCTTAACCTAACAATAAATGGATGTTTGGTTAATGATAAAACATTTCTCTCTGTTAATGCATATCTTGTAAGATTTTACTCTATATATAAATTGTCAATACTTTAAATTTTAGATTTATGAAGTACTTTCATAGCTAATAATTAATTCGTATCAAGTTTTTCAACTAAATAAACTTCTCCAAAACTACCTCTTCCAATTAAAGCATGTACTTTAAAATGATGAGGACCTACTTTATCTTCATTAAATGAATTGCAATTTTCACTACCAAAATCAGTTCTTGCATCATAAATTTTAATTGAATTATTATTTTATTTTTACATTGCTTACAGAAATATCTATTAATTAGAAGAATAATCCATAGCAATTTTATTTTCTTTATTTCTAATATGAAAATAATTTGTATATATACTTTAAATTTAGATTCAAACTTTGTTTGTTTAATAATAAATCTATTATTTTCTATCTTTCATTCATAGTAGCTAAATGAAGACAAGTATTTTTATTAATATCTTAAGAATTGATATCAGCTCCTGCTGTTATTAATTATTAAGTAATTTCTTCAGCTCCTAAACTACAAGCAATCATTAAGGGTGTTTATAATTTTGAATTTAATGAATCTATCTAAGCTTCATGATATAATAGTAATCCAACTAGTTTAGAGTTTCCACTCATTACACTTAAATGTAACACTGTATTTCCATCTGTATCACGTGCATTTACATCAGGTTTATCTTTTAAGAGGATTTCTCTAGCCTCATTATAGGTATTGTTTTTCACTGCTTTTATTAATTTGGCATTATTTGGACTCTTAGTATTCCTAATAAATTAAATATTTATAAACCAATTATTTCTCCAGTCTTAATAACGAATATCGATAACTTTGCCTGTATCTTAATCCCGAATACAAAATTCTGGATATTTACCTGAAGCTTTTACCTTGATATTTAAATTTATTACTAATTTATTAGGTGGTAATTTTTGAACTAAAACTGATCCTTCATCAAGAAGACTTGGTGAAAGCATAGATCTTTCACATCTATGTCCAGCTGAAAATTATCTATCAGATTGGGATGGTTCTGTTTTTATTATTTTGGCTATGTTGTAGGTTTACATAGGTGAACGAGATGGAGGTTTTGTTATTGGAACCTATTAAACATTCATTGGATTAGTCTATTTTTAAATAACTTAATAATTTATATTTTCTAAAATATTTTCTCATACAATCCTAATATTTTATCAAGTGTTTTTATCAACTCTCATCTATTCTCATTTTTCATATGATAACTAAATCATTTAATAACTGAATTATTTATTTAGATTTAATTGCTATCTAAATTAGAAATAAAATTTGGAATCAAATATGTTTGTTTTCAACAATGATTTAGAATATGTTAAATATACATGTAAAACTCAAATGGTTTAGAAGATTGCATTTACGATATATTTAATAATATTTTGGGATTTAATCTTATTCTATTAAATTTTATATGTAATTCAGATTATGTAATTATTTATACATTTGTTGTTCTACACTATTAAACTAAAAAATCATTGTCGTTGAGATCAGTTAGATGTAAATTAAACTTTCTAAAAAATGATTATTAATTAATTGTATGTATTCTAACTAAGACCCTGAAGATTAATTCGAGTTGAATGAATTGATTGGTGAAGGAGCTTATGCTAAAGTTTATAAAGGGAAACATAAGAATGGCTAAATAGTAGCTATAAAAATAGTTCCCTCTAATGGTGAAATACAGTCATTAATTAAGGAAATCTAGATCTTAAAAGTAATATTATTGATGTAAGTAGGAATGTTAACATGCTCATATAGTATAATATTATGGTTCTTTTTATAAGGATGGAAATTTATGGTTAGTTATGGAATATTGTGTAGGAGGGTCAATTATTGATTTATTGAAAATCACTTAAAAGACATTAACTGAGTCAGAAATTGCAGCAATTTTATATCATGTACTTCTTGGAATTGAATATTTACATGCAAATAAAAAGATTCATCGAGATATTAAGGCAGGCAATATTTTGTTGGATGAGAAAGGAACAATTAAAATAGCTGATTTTGGAGTGGCTGCATAATTAATATATACAAATGCAGATAAAGTATTGTTATTCTAATAAAAAGGGTACAGTAATAGGCACTCCTGTTTATATGTCTCCTGAAGTTATATCTAAAAATCGATATAATCATTTAACTGATATTTGGTCTTTAGGAGTTACTGCTATTGAACTTGCAGAAGGTAAACCTCCATATTCTCATATTCATCCTGTAAGAGCAATGTTTGCAATTAAAAATAATCCACCTTAAGGTTTAACTAATCCTGAAAGGTGGTCTAAGGAATTTAACGATTTCGTTAAATCTTGCTTAAAAGTTCAAGTCTCAGAAAGACCTACTGCTTAATAATTACTTTAATCTCCATTTATTAAATAAGGTAAATAAGATTAAAAGAAATTGGTTAATCTAATAGATAACTTTCTTAACTAAATTGATGAATATAGATAATTAAAAATTTAAGGTAATTTAGATAAAGATTAAACTTTGGTCTCTAAATAAGAAAATAGCGAAGATGAAGAATAATCGTGTGGAACTGTTGTGGAATGTGGAACACTTGTTATTAAAGAGGATGAGAAGATTTAAAGTAAAAATGTAAAAGAGTTAGATTTTGTTGCTTATGCTAAAAAAGAAAAAATTATTAATGAAATTATAGATGAATAATTAAGTGATGAATAATAAATGGAAAATATGAATTAAGATGAGAGAAAAAAGTTTTTATCATTCTTGCAAGCATAAATGGAAGAAGAAATTTAGAAGGTTAAATAAAATTATATGCCTAAAATTGAAATGCTTACTCAAAAAATTAAATAAAATGAATCTCCTACATTAATAAAGCCTTAAGAATTGATTCCTCAAAGTAAACCTTAGTAAATAATACAAATTCAATAATCTCAATTAATCAAATAATAATAACAATAATAATAATAACAATAATAATAATAATAATAATAACCACAAAAAATTGAAATCTCGGTTCCATTTCAAGTTAATCCAGAAGTTTTGTAAAAATTATCTAATATGAAAATTCCATAAATAAAATTATAAAATATAGGTTCTCCAACAGCATAATTAAGATCTAATCCCAAATAAAAAGTAAATACAGAGTATTTAATAAAATAAAATTTTAATTCTAATCATTGATTAGGATAGTGATTTAAACTATTAATTGTCCAATTTTTTATCTTGATATTATAAATAAACAAACTAATTAATCTAAATTACTTTGAATTAAATAAATCATAAATTGTATTATTTTTACTTACTTTAATCTAATCTCATTATTTAATACTGATTCATTTTAGAAGTAATCCTAAAATAAGTTAAATTGAGATAAAAAATAACAAGCTATTATCATATAATGTATAAATCATTTATTTCAGAAAGATATTTCTATAATATTTATCTTGATTTTTTAGAATTGAGTAATTAAGGATACTTGATGATTATTTGATATACTAAAATAAATAAAAATATAATGGATTAAGAAATTGTTGATTAACTCACACTAGATTCTCTTCCTTACTACGAAGAATAACTTTATGGGGCTTTATAAGTTATAATTGACTTATAATAGAAAGTGGAATAACATGAAATGATATTAGATGATGTATGAATAATAATTCAATAAAAAAAAGGAAAATTTCAATGAAAATTAAGTAGAAGAAGTAGAAGGAGATCTTCAAGAAATAATTTCAACTATATAACAATAGTAGTTAAAGGAATTGCAAGACATTGACGAAATAAGTTAAAAATAATAGGATGACTTTGATTAATTATTTAAAGTATGATGCCTATTTCTATTAGTAATTGCATGAGTTGGAATAATTGACTACTCAATACTAATAAGAAAATAACTAAGATGAATAATATATAAAAATGACACAAAAATTAATTTTTGAAAGACAGTAATAACTAAAAGAATTAAGTGAATAATTCATGATGTAAGACATTCATAATAAAGAAAATCAAAATATTATATAAAACTATCAATAAAAACTGTAATTGAATACTATAGTGATACCTTAAGATGGTTCTAAAGAAGAGAAAATAGAAATGAATTAATTTGCAGATATTCAACCTTAAGAATTAGAAGAAGATTTAAACTATATCTAATATCTTCAACTCACTGATTATAAATAAAAACTTGAATAAGATTTAGATCAAATTGCTAAATAGCCAAAAATTGATACGTAAAAGATTGATGCATCTACCTAAACTTATTAATAAGACTTTTCAATTCGACATAAAAATTTGGATGAATTCGCCTACTCTAGTAGTTGCGTTTAACCAACTTTTTCTTTAGAAAACACTCCAAGAACAAGTCAAATGATTTTGCATTCTGCTTTAAAGGAAGAAAAACAAAAAAATAGAGGCTGCTGTTCAGATTGCAGAATTTACTGAAAATAAAATAATTTGATAGATCATTTTTTTTATTGCATTTTACCAGTTTATGGTTTAGATTTATTTTCCAAAACATTAAGTGTTCCTATAGTAGGGTTCACATTGAACATTTTGTTGTAATTATTATCTCTATTAATTAATTCCAATTTAAAATATTTCATCTGTTCATTTACTTTCTTAATCTCTTCATCTTTTAAATTCACTTATGATTATAACTATTTAATTAATTCTAAATCTTCAGGTCGACTGGGTCTTTCTTCATATAGACGAGTAAGTTCTTTATAACTATCATATTGATAATAAATACTCCTCTTCAAGCATTTAAAACTTTTACATCAGTAATTATTAAGCTTATTCATATTCATTTTTTAAATTGTCAGCAAATTCTTTTTATTTTATTAAACTATCTTTTAATTACTAGTTTAGGGATTATCGTAGTTGTTATTCTAATTATTTAGCTTCTTCTTTCATATTTTAAACCCACTAGTCCTTTTCTTTTATTTATTTTGAAAATTCTGTTTCTGCTTATTGATATTTTATATTTAAATCTTTTATTTATTGTTATAATATCTTAATTTATTATTCATATTTTTCAGAAGAATGCTTATTTTATTCTAGAGAGTTTTCTAATTATCTTCTAAGATCAGAAATTATATCTTTCGTTGTTTTATGATCAGATTACTCTTATTCTAATTTATTTTACAATTATTTCAATTTATTTTCAAATTCTGTAATCTTATCATTTAATTACCTTTCATACTTTTATTAAACCTCCTATAATTAATTTTCATAGGTTTTTATGAGAGCTTACTTTTGATTTTCAAAATCTCTAGATTATTAATTTAACTTATTTTATGTTTCCACGTTTAGATCATCCTTTATTTATTAAATTTCTTTTTCATAATATATTTTCATTTATTCTTTCATTTAAATATTCTTTTTGTCTAACAACTAAATTCAAAATATAAATTTTATACTTCTATCTCATAATTGTGTTTTATATTAATTTCCTTTAGCATCTATTCAAATTCTTCTTCTTTAAGTTTTAATCTTCTTGCCCAATCACCTTATCCAGTTTCCATATCTTTTTTCAAAGAAGTAATTTATTATAAAAGTTTAGCTATTTCTTCTTCTTTTAATTACAATTTTCTTTCAAAATCTATTTTACTTTATTTTTTTTCCGCTTCAAATTATTATCTCAAGCTAAATAATAATATATTTTTTATTACCTTTCCAACTATTATTCATAAGAAAGCTTTTATTAATTTAATTATTCATCTTTTTCCCTTAAAAGATCAATTCTTTATTATTTAATTTATTATTCTAATTCCTATATTCTAATTTATAATTATCCTTAATTAGATGATCCTTCTATTTGTATTTATTTAATTTTATCTTCTAATTCTGTAATTTTTTATAATAATTATTTTATTTCTTATTCTTTACTTGTTATTTAATTTAGATTTTAAATTATAGTTTACTCTAACTCTTTAATTTTATTTAACAAATTTTAAATTTCACTTTCTAAAGCCGATATTTTAACATTAGCTTAATTAATTTAATTTTTTAAATCATTTATTGCTTAACCAGCAGATTTTTCAACATTTGCTCTTTCATCATTTAATTATTATTCTAATTATTTTAATCTCTTATTAAATTCATTTTTAATTTATTCAATTTCTAATTTATGATTTATTTCTAAATTTTTTATCTTATCTTCTAATTCTTCTCTTAATTCTTTCAATTTTAATTCAAATTCGAATGTAATTTTTTATATTTTTTCTTCAAATTTTTTAATTAAATCCCTTTTTTCTGCTTCAATTTGTTCAATTTTATTCAATAAATTTTTTTCTAATTCGCCCATTTAATTTTTAGCTTAGGTTTATAATTTTTCAATTTCATCTTCTAATTTTTTAACAGTTTTTTTTAATTCTTCAATTTCTTTTAATTTATCACTATTACTTCTGTCACTGGCATCTCTAACAGCATTTAACTCCATTTAAAGCATATCTGCTTTTTTTTATAATTCATTTAATTTCATATGAAGTTCTCTAATTTCAAAATCTTTAGATTTTAGTTATTATTCTAAATCACTCAATTATTTAGTTAATTATGTTTCTTTCATTGATCCATCTTATTAATAAGCATGTAATTATTATTTAAGATTTTCAATTTATTAATTAAGTTATCTTATTTTATCTTCTAATTCGTTATTAGTTTATTTTAATTTATTATTTTCATTTTTTTATGACAATAAATCTGATTAAGTTTATTAATATTTTTAACCAATATCTTTTAAATCAAGGGTAAGTTTAGCAATCTAATCTTTAAGTTAATGAATTTCATCAGATAAATTATGATTATGTTTTGTTAGATCATCTTTCTAATTTTTAAGATTGTTAATTTCTGATTTTAGTGAATTAATTTCATTTTATAATGATTAAAGTTTTTAATCGAAATTTTGCTTCATTAAATCTTACAACCTGTCCTAAGCCTCTTTTGATTTCCTCTTTTCTTCTTCAATTTTTTTCAATAAATCATCAATTTCTAATTATTATTTTTATAGACGTCTATCTTTATCAGAAATTTAATCATCTAATTCAAGTTTTTTTCTCATAAGAGAATCATATTTATCTTTCCATTCTTTAATAGTTTCTTCTAATTATTTTTATGATCCTCTTCTTAATTCTTCTTATTTCATAATAACTTTATCAACTTATTTTGAAAGATCATCAAATTTTTATTTTTAAATTTCTGTTTCCTTTTAAATTTCTCTAATTCTCTTTTCATACTATGTAACAAGACCTTATTCTTTTTCTTCCATTCTTTTTCTATATTAAGAATATTCAATTTATGCAGTTTATTTTTCAACCTAAACTTTTTCTTAAAGTTATTTGAGTTCTTATTAAATATCATCATTCTTGCTTTATTTATCTAATGCTTATTTATAAGTGAGAACTATTTGATTAGCACTTAGATATAAATAAGAATTTTTACTCTTTTACTATTAGATCCATTTCTTATTCATATGCTTGTACTACAGCTTTGAGATTACTTTCATATTCATCATTTTTTGTATTTAAGAAGAAAATAACTTTAGTAAGTTATGCAATCTTTTTGCAAAGACGATGGTGTAGTTCACCTAAGTCCATCAGTTAATAAATCAAATTATTAAAATGGATGTTATAACAATCATAACTGCAGTAATCTAAAAAGAATCTAACTGTCCAAATAGTCTTTGCCATAGATTTCTAGCTGGATTTGCTGCTTGTAATTATTCTTTTGTTGGACCATTGTTTAAACTTGTTGAATTATTATTTTAGTTAGATTATGTTGGTTGTTAAACAGAAGAATTAATTGGTTTAGAAGTTGGAGGTGATGCACCATCATGTATTTCTATTCCTTATTCTCTCATTTAATGCTTTCGTTATTCTGATAATATCATAAACATCATCAGAAATACTAGAACGACTATCTTCATTAATTATTAATATTATAAACACTTTAATGTTCTACAAAATTTAGAGATGTTTTATTTCACATTATTATTGTTGTTTTTTCTTTATGAACAAATGTATATTTTTATGTTCTTTTTCTTTTTAACATTCTTTTATTCATACTTGAAATTTTAAGCACATAAAAAAATCAAATATGTATGATAATTAAATAAATTTCATTATGATCAACAACAAGATGCTTATTATTACTGAAAATCTATTCATTATATACTAATATCAATTATATAAAACACTCCTTTTATTTGTTTAATTGATTATAAATCATTATTTAACTGAAGTTGAATTCCTTTGTACAACATATTTATAGAACACAGCAATTGCTTCGCCTACTCCATTAATTCTTTCTGCTTCCTCATCTTATATATCTAAGAAATTCAATTTTAAATTATTACCAAATCCAAAATTTTCTTCTAAAGCTACTACCATTTCAACTCCTTCTAAAGAATCAAATCCTAATTCTTCAAATGTAGCCTACATACTAAATTTCTTTACTTTCTCAGATAATTTATCAACTTTGCACTTTGCAGCAGATTTCATCACTTAAAGTACTTTAGCTGTAACTTCTTCTAATAACTCTTTGTTTTAAGTTGTTGAGCAGAATCTAAATTTTCTACATTAAAATCCCAATGGATTTATTAGACGAAGAGCTCTAACAAACATTTTTATCAATATTTATATTATCAATTTTTTGGTTTTACTCCTTATATTATATTATATTTATTTATTTTTATCTATCATTCATATTCTTTTTCTTTAATTATCAAAGCTTCTTTTTTTATTCATAAATATTATATCTACACATTATTTTAATTAAAAATTGTAGCTATTTTTATGACTTATATTTGATTTACAA
Source organism: Paramecium sonneborni (assembly GCA_905182985.1). Taxonomy (NCBI): domain Eukaryota; phylum Ciliophora; class Oligohymenophorea; order Peniculida; family Parameciidae; genus Paramecium; species Paramecium sonneborni. The sequence continues at coordinate 504,668 of CAJJDN010000028.1, read as the reverse complement.
AAATATTAATTTATTGAATGCTTGTTTCATTTTTTTAATTCAAAAATTAGATGTTTTATTAATTTATTTATTCTTGAAAATGAAGACTTATATCTTGGTTGAAAATTTGCATAAAGTATAAAAATTAAAATATCAGCCTTTTTAATTTATGAAAGTTATCTTAATTTGAAATAAATATAATTATAAATATCTAAAATGAAGGGATTCTGCAATTTTTAGAAAATTCTTCTTAATTACAATAGATTTAATACACAAGCTTTGAAAGTGTAGTTAAGAATGTAAGAATTTATTTAATATTTGAAGAGCTAATTAATAAGTTAATAAGCAATTTAGATTTTGCTCTTTAATAACAACATTGCAATACTTTTCATTTATTAAAACCAACTTAATTGGATTTATAGACTTATTAGAAAGTAATAATTTATAATATTGGCAATAGTTCAAAAGATTTTAATGTAATTAGAAGTGGAGAATTGGACCCAAAAATGATTAAAGTTAATATGATATATTCTGATATTTATTATAGTTTTATTTTTGAGTTTTTGATATTCAAAATATATAGTTTTAGATATTTCTATTTTTGTTAGAATTAATTTTATGAATAAAATAACTTCATCAGAAGGACTACAACACTCCCATTACAAAGAATATCCTATGAGATGGGTTTAGTTAGGACTCTTTTTATTTGCACTGCTTTCTAATATTATGTTTGGATTTTCATTGTCTCCAATAGTAAAAGAGATGTCAATCATATATGATGTAGATAGCAGGTAAGAAAATAATTGGTAATTTAGATATTTGTAATTTCTAACTATAAGCTTTACAGTATTTTCAGTGATAATGATAATCCCAGGAAATATAATTAATGAAAAATATGGAATTAGAATAAGTATAATGATAGGTATATTAATTATTATTATATATTTAGGATGCATTTTAACTTTTATTGGCTCCATTAGTGCTTTGCTAATAAATGTTTCATTTTGGTTTTTCTTTATAGGGCAGCTATCTTCTTTAATAGGTTTTCCCTTTAGATTAATAAGTGCATCTAAATTTGTAGCAAATTGGTTTTACCCTGAGAAAAGAATCTTAATAATGGTTATAATAGCTTTGTGTTTTAATGCAAGTTCTGGGATAGCAATAAAAATTCCACTTTTAATTTTAGGAGACTATGATATTAAAGAGGAGCACACATAAAATGAAATAGATGAAGGAAGACATTTAATGTAAAATTTAATGTTCTTTTTGTTTGGTTTAATGGTTGTTTTATGTCTACCACCAATCTTTTTATTTAAAGACAAAGCTCCAACTCCACCTAGTTTTACAGCTTCTGATGTATAATAAAATATTTATTCTCTAAGCAATGCATAAGGGTTGATTATAGAAAAGCTGGGGTCATTGTTGCCAAAAATTTTGATTTTTTATACTTAACAATCGGTTTTGCATTTATATTAGGAACAATTACATTATTTACTTTATAAATGGAATATCTCATTAAACCATTTGATTATACATTAATGGATTAAAGTAATTTAGTATTAGCAGGTGTTATTGCTGGTTTAATTGGAGATATTTGTGTAGGTACAGCAATTAAAAAGCTTAAATCTTTTAAATTTGTATTGAGAATTTGTAATGCTTTAGTAACAGTGTTATTTGCTGTTTTAATTATAGCTATACATGTTAATAAAGTATTTTTCTTTATTATGTATTTCCTTGTTTGTGGAAGTTCTGCTATAATGGCATTAACCTTTGAATTTTCTTGTGAATTGTGTTTTCCAATGAGTGAGAACACTACAATAGCAATGTTAGGATTATTTGGTAACTTAATTAATTTTTTACAAGGAGTACCAGAGATCTTAATATTAAAAGTAAAGATTATATAATAATTTTATTTTCAAGGGTGATTCTAAATTATCTTCAACTTTGACTATGGTTTTAATGCTCTGCTTAATTGTTGCAGCTAACTATTTTACAATGAATGTTAAAGAAAACTTAAAGAGATAAAAAAGGGATTTTTAAGAAGATGATGAAGCAGAGTAGAGAGAACATGGGATTAGTATGCTAGAATAACCTATTACAAATTGATTTAATTTAAAATTTATTAACTTAAATGTTTAGCACAGAAGAATTTATTATTCAATATAAGAATCTTTCAAATCCTGATAAAAGTATAAGTCAATAAGCAAATCAATATATCCTTAAATTACAATAAACTGATGAAGCATTTAATATTGCTAAATCAATATTAGATTAATAAAATATTCAATAAGAATATTAATTCATAGCTTGTCAATTGATTTATAGAAGATTAAAAGAGGATTGTGATATATCTATATAACCCTATCTTTTAAATTTATTAGGAAGGCCATTTACAAATATTGTATTGAATTAAGTTTGCTCATCTTTAGCTGTTATTATTATTGGTAATCCTCAGCTTTGGAAAGGGTATCAATATATTATCTATACTTTTAGAATACTACAAGAGTTAATATAATTAATGAAAGTTAAAATGTAATTAGGAATTGAAATTCTTACTTAAATTGCTATTTAAGGTAAAGAATGCAATTCGAATAAAGTATAATATCAATTGCAACAAGAATTCTAGACTTAATAACATTAACTTTCGGAAATATTTTAAAATTTATTTTGCATTTAGGATTTGAGTATTTTTAATTAAACTATTCTATGCATATAATCATGGGTGTAATTGTCATTTAACTTATTCAAAGATTCTAATATGATTTAATAAATCATACTACTAATTACATAAGCTTTGTAAAATAATGCTATTGAACATTCTGATAAATTGTTTTCCTTATTATATGAGGCTGTTATTTTCTCAAAATATAAGAATTAGAATATAGAACCTGTTGTTCGATAAAATTTAATAATTATATTAGAATTCATACTTCAAATTTACAATTCATAAATCTCTGTTATGTATGCATCTTTAGCTACTAAGCTTATCTGTGATTTTTATCCTATTATATAAAATTCTCATTATGAAGAAAAAGTATTCAATTTTATGTTCAATATGGTTAATAATCAAAAGAGAAAAATTGTATTTTAAACTTTTGAATTTTGGAGTCAAATGAAATAGTCTCATTTACTTTAAGATTTTTGGTTGAAAATATTACAATGTCTAATTGATAAATGTAAGACAAAATCAATCAAATTAACTAAAGAATTCTTAACAGGAGAAACTGAAGATGAAAATGATTACTTCAATTCGACAAATCAAGAATGTTAGGAGAATAATATATCTACTTCTGATTTTAGAGAACATTGCAAAGAGATATTTATTTGCATTTATAAAAGTGTTGAATAATTAAATCAAACAGATATATTTTTTTAAATCATTTTATCAAATTTGATTATTACTAATCCTGATTCAGCAGATTAAATTATTTAAACTGAGGCAGCATTATTTTGCCTTTTTTCAATTATTGACGAAACAGATTTCTAAATCAATAATCAATTAATTTTATAAATTTTATAATTTGTGCTTTAATTGCCAAATAATTCCAATTTTTAAATAATTGTAAAAACTTCTTTACAAATGTTTACTGTGTTAACTAATTAAATAAATTAAAACTTTGAATTATTGTTTTCTATAACTAAATATTTTTTTCAATACATGCTTCATCCTTTATTAGGATCTTTAGCAGGAGTGTATTATATTTACTAAATTTTAGTGGTTTTGAATAAATATGTAATAATGGAGAACTTAATAATTAATAAATGATTTCAGAATGTATAACATTCTTAGAACAACATCTAAACGATTTTATAACCTAAACTCAGTTAAATTACTTTCTTGAAGGTATATTGAAATTATGTCATCGTATGTATTTACTTGGAAAATTAGATTACATAATTCAGGTATAACTTTAATTTATATTTTTAGTTATTTAACTTTGCAAATAACCAATTTTAACTCTTAAAAAATATGAATTTGCTAACCAAATAGTAATTCACATATATTATTACTTTGATAGTTGCAATATTAACATGGATTAATTCAAATATTGAAGAAATCGATGATAAATTAAATTAAATATCAGATTTGCTATGTTAATCATTAACAGAACCATTAATAATTATACTAAAGGAATAATAATGTTTGTAAAATAATGAGGAAATATACTAATTAGTAAGAATGATAATGAAAGTCTCTAATTATTAAAACTAATAATAATAAATAATTTAATTACTTTAAATATCATTTCAAGTATTTTATTAAAATCCTACATAAAAACATTAATGGTTATAATTAATTACAATTGTTATAAGTAGATCTTAAGAATATTAATTTATTTCTTAATGGACATATTCAAATAGTTAAGAAATTCATAAATTTTGCATAGAATAATTTAAATAATGGAAAGATTCAAATGTGACAAAGGTCTATGTTGAGTTTGTAAAAGAATGTACGAGAAATTGTTAATAAGCAGTTTTTGAATCACCTTACTTGTATTTGATAATGGAAATAATTAGTGAAGCATTTGAGACAATAAACTCTTACGAAATGCAAAGAGAAATTCTAAATTTTTTTAAGTAAATAATAGTATTATAGTATAAGAACTTTGTCTTAATATATTGAAAATGGAAAGGAATATTTCAATAAGATCATAATATAAATAGTAAAAACTTTATTTTTAAGCATATCCAATATTAATCGTGCAATCGTATTTTAAATTATATAGATCTTACAATTCATCTTAAAAAAGGATGTAAATGTTAGAGAACTAAAAGAACTTATTTTTTAGACATTATTAAAAAGTTGGGGAGCAAAGAAAAACCCTTAATAAGTTGAAATAATCAGTTAAGCAATAGTACATTATTTAAGATAGACTGGAGAAAGCGGATTAAATAGAGAACTAAAATTATTGTTGTAAAATTTAAGAGAAATGGGAGAGGAAGAGATTGATTATATGCATTTGGAAGCCATATTGAAGTAATGATAATTAAATTTCTATTTATTGTGTACGATATTATAGATAAATTTCATCTAAAATAATATAATGCTCTGGCTGTTTATCCTTAAACTTTTGATTCATCTTCAGTTTATTAAGTCCAATATTCTTCAAACAAAGCTCTGTCTTCAGGTTTGGATGCATCAAGCTTTGTAAGTTAAAGATATTCAAAAGTTGGATGATCTTTCTATAAATATAGATTGAATGATTTACCAAATATTGTGGAACTTCAGTTCCTCTCCAAATCCAAGCACCACTAATATCTAGATTAGGAACATCTCCATAAACACCATGAATAGCAAATGCCCATTTCTTAAAGTGAGGGTCAGCTCTTTATAAAAATCCATTGCAATTATTTCTAAAGGAAATAAGAACCTTTCCTTCACCTTCTGCTTTGATATATTTAACAATCCAAATAGACCATCCTTATGAATCAAAGACATTCCAGAAATGTTAGAATTCAGCAGCTTAATCTTTTGAAGCTAAGAATTATCTCTTCCAATCATCAATATTAAAGGTTGATGGTGGTAATGTATCAAATTCGCATGTTTATTTCTTTGGTTTCTCTTCTTCTTCCTCTTCAACTTTTTATGGTTTTTCTTGTTTTTATTATGGTTATTTCTCTTTCTTCTCTTTCTTCTCATGATGTTCTTTACCTTGTTCTTTGCCATGTCCATGTTCTTTTTTACCATGATCATGACCATGTCCATGTCCATGACCATGTCCATGTGCATGATGTCCAGCAAATTATAAAGCAGGGAATGGCTTCTTTGTATATCTTGTTCTTCCGAATAACTAATTAATTATTATTTAATATACATCTAAGAAGGCTGGAAGTTCTGATACTTATTTATACCATCTGACAATATTTACTAATTTAACTCTATCATCTTCACCATAAAGGAATTAGAATATTCCTTAGAAATATGAAGCTAAATTAATATCAGCTATTGTCAATTAATCACCAACTAAGTATTGACTGTTGGCCAAATGGGCATCCAATACTTTAAATTTCCAATCTAATTCAGCATGAGCTTAGGTTGCTTAATTTGGATTAATTGGAAAATGTCCAAGGACTGGTAACAAGAGTTAAATTATTTATGGTTCAATTTCTCCAGATGCAAAATCTAACCATTATTTAACTTTAGCTTATTGGAATTCGTTAGCCCCAACCAAAGGAGTTCCTCTTACTACATATTATAGGATGACATTGCTTTCTGTCAATACTCCTTCAGGTGTCTCTAGAACAGGGACTTTGCCTAATGGATTCTTTGCTAAAAATTCTGGAGTCTATAGAGAGTGTTATTAATGCTTTAAATACTTCTAAATCTTTCCATTCTAAAAGTTGGGATGTGACTTCGACATTTGCTAGCTTAGCAGCAACAAGGATTTTATTTGCTCTAGGATTGCCAGATATATAATTAAGTTTTAAAGACATCTTAAATCTTAAATTTATTTATTTCAATTGTAATTAAAAAAATTTGATTTCAATAATGTTTTTCTGTTTATCTAATTAATTCTTGTGCCTCTCTCTATCTATTCTGTTATACAAACTTCCTTTTCTTGAATTTCCCTCCAGTTTCTCCTAAAATAATTTATTTACTATATTTGATTTAATACTTTAATTTAATAAAAAATTAACACTTTACTTTACTCTCTAAAAGAGAATAAATCATTTATTAATATAAGTTAGTTCAATAATCATATTTAATTATATTATAATAGTGAATTAAAATCAATTTTTATTATCAACTAATTAATGAATCTAAATCAATCAAACTTATTTTAATTTAGTTTTTCTAATATTCAATTCTATTGGTTAAACCAAAATGTGATAAAAGAAATTTTATAATAGCCATCACCAAACATGTTTATTTGTTTGATTCCATAGTTTCTAAAAAATTAATATATGAATCCATTATTCGTTTAAAATTCTAATCATCGAATTGAATATTCCGCTTATCATAATATTTATTTTCCTATAAAAGATGTATTAAATTTGAACTTATCTTAAAATCTTAAGTTTCGAATTAAAATTCAAAGGATCTAACTTGTTGTTGATTTTATTCTGATATTTTTATTGTAACAATTTATTTTGTTTAGGATTATAAGTATTTAATAAGATTTACACATATAAACATAATAACTTATAAAGATGATTAAAACTAAGTTGTTTATCCCTTATACTGTATTTAAATTGTTTTCTTGAATATATTCTTAAGCTGATCCTAAACTTAAATTATGCTGACCTGACTTTTATGCTATACATATCTGCTAGAATTCAACCAAATAAAAGCTGCATTAAAATAATTATAATCATCTATTAGATTATGAAGATTCAAATATTTAAAAGATATTACTTAAGTTAGTTTTTCAATCAATTTAATTGATTTATTTGTTAAAAATCGAAAATAGTTCTCCACTGCAACATACTTCTGCCATTCTTCATTAGATTTTTATTTATCATTCTACAAAATCATAATAATCATTTTTGAATCAGACAAATAATATTCCACTAATTTTACTTTTAAATATCTTCCTGTCTTTTATTGATATCCTACATATCTATAATATAAAGAATCTTTTAGATTATTTATTGTATCTAATTGGCAAAGCTAAGTGCTTAAGAGTTATCGAAGAATTTCTTCTAAAGTTGTTTAACCAGATTAGGTTTTTAAAGAGCCTGTTTGCTCAATTTAAGTCTATTTGAATATGATTTCTTACATTTCTTAAAAAGGAACGAAATTCTTAATCATTTTATATCATAAATTCAGATTATGATGCTTTGGATTACTGAACTAAATATAATTAATCTTAAGATTTATCAAATTGAACAAACATAGTCCACTTTTTAACAATCTTATCCATTATTTAGAACCATTTCATGTTTTCTCTATATTTTAAAAAACTTAATCTCTTATTTCTTTCTTATTCCCTTCTACAAAAAAACACAACCACAAATACAATCACTATTTAAAAAGTAATATATGCTCCATTTGGATTTGAAAAATCAAATCTAGCTATATGCCAAACTAAAATGGCAATCATTGTTATAGTTTAAAAACATAATATTGTTCCTTATGAATATATGCCTATTTATATCTATATGTTATACATAAATGGCTAATAGCTGCAAAAAATCCATAATACCATTCATACTTGATATACATTTATGGTACATCATCATCGTTGTAGGCTAATGAGAAAATATTGTATATTATCGTGACTGTAATTTGTAAAAAAGGGTACACGAAATTGGAAAATTAAGGATATTTACATACCAAATGTCGAGATAAAATAACTGGAATACCACAAATAAGACCATAAAGAGCATAATAATACTTTTATTCACTTATGAAGGATATAACTATAAATGTTCCAACAAACTAAGAATAATCATAAAATATACCAATATTAATGTGGTCAATGTTTTATATTCGTTTATCATATATGGTTTGTAATTTAACCTATATTCTTACTCTATTTCAGGTACTATAAATGTGAGGAAAATTTTGTGAAGCATTTTAGTAAACAAATAATAAATAATAATAATCAACATAAAAATTTAGATCTATAAATTTAATCTAACTAAATTACTAAATTGCTAATGTTTGAAATGTAAGAAATATTTTTTTTTAAATCTAAATTTCTAACTTCATCACATTTTTTTTAATTTTTTATCAAATATATCCCTTGTCTTATAGTATTTTGTTTATACTATCATTTCTTATCGTTTAGATTGAAGAAAAATGAATCAAAATAATAGAAATCAAAATGGAAAGTTTTTGGTGGCTATTTATTTATAATTGCAATTAATAATTCTTTAAAAATAAAATAAAATTTATTTTTGCTTATATAAGAAGGCAAAAAAGTCAACTAGTTATTTATTTTTTTATATTACAAAAACTGCTTCAAAAATTCATCCTAATTAATATATAAGAAATTTATACAAATTTAAAAATAAAACTCAAATCTAGAATTCTTATATTACTAATTTATTTTTTGAGTATATTTTGCTACTTTCTGATTTTCACTCATTTTTTTTATTTGTTTTAGTTTTCACTTTTTGAATAAACTCTTTATATAAAGATAAATTTTTTATTTCTTAAGTGAAAGCTGATTTATACAAGAAATTACCATTAAAATTTGGAAAATATCAATTAATTTGCAACTGATTCTAATGATTCAAAATTTTCATTTTTTGTACTTTGATTATAATATTTATTATTCAATAGAAATATTTATTGCTCATTAGAAATATTTAAGCATTTCTTATTATAATATTTGCATTTTTTGTTTTATTTATTTATATAATTCATTATCAAATCTCTATTTTTCCTCAAAGATGCATATCATTAATCATAGATTTTTTTAAATTTATTTATGTTGTGATGAAATCAGAATTGCTAATATCAAAATCAACAATCAATCAAAAGTTTTAGTAAATTTAAATATAATGCATGCTGATTTTTGATTAAATTGGCCAATATGATTATTTTAAAAAATCCTCATTAGAGATTTCGTTTAATAAATGACTTATTAAGTTGAATTTAAACTAAAAAATTCAATTATAATATCAGTTCTTATCTCTCTCAACTTTTTAGCAGCAGCTTCTAAAATTCCATCTGATTTCGGTATTACAATCATATCTGCAATTAGTATGACACGCACAGCCACACCTTTTTATTTATATAAAATAGTCTTTCATATATAGATCACTTCAAAAAATATATAGTGTTTCCAAAAAAATATATTATTAATTATTGATTCATTTAGATATATATTTAAATGACTTAATTAAACTAATCTTTAAGCTAATAATTCAAATTAAAGTCAATCTAAATGTAAAATTTTAAATTAATATAAATAGTAAGTTTTCTACCTATATTTTTTGAAATATTATAAAATGTGTTACTAAGCACTTTTTTTCATTAGAAATGAACATATTTTATTTTTAATTGTTCATTTCAAAATTTTTGAGTAAAAATTAAAATAAGTATTATCAATAAATATATAATATTTAATGATATGATAATTTTATAGTATTATAATAATTGTAATTAATATTAAAAAGTTAATCCTGTTTTGGTAATAAAATAATAAAATTTTATCGAATTAAATAAAATTGTTCTTCTAATGACAGCTTAATAAAAAAAAATGCTGAATGATTATAAACTGCTCTTTTAGATGATTGAATCATTTAATCTAATGATTCAATTTATAAAATGAAAGAAGGTTTTATTATTCTAAAATAACACTAAAAAAGATTATGAGTCTCAAGACATAAAGTCTAAATATCATAATCTATGTTCTAAATTTTTAGATTGATATTGTTTATCTAATGATTTGAGATAACATTAATTATTAAAATGCAGAGTTTGTAAAATGATCTTAAATATATACGTGAAGCTCTGACTATCTTAATTGATAAGCTTTTACCATATATTGAACAGAAGCATATACAATAATTTTGCAGGGTATTAAGAAATAAAGTAGCTGATGAAAAGGTTACTCCCTTTTCAATATATATGGAAACTTAAAAAAGTTTTGAAGGAAGTCAAGTGAAACCTATAAAATTGAATAGTACATAAGAAGAAAAATTTACTCAATCTGTTCTCAGTAAACTAAAGTAAGCTTAAACTGAGTTCAAAAATAATACTCAATAATTTGCATCAATTTACAATTCAGTGAAAGAAAATGTCGAATCAGTTTATGTTTCAAGCTAGGAATTATAAATAATGATGAATGAAAAATAAGTGTAAAACAAATAAGAATCAAGACAAGATAAAATAAGAAGAATATCAATTTATAGCAAATAGAACAAATAAAATTTAGATAAGGATATTTTAGAGGAAAAATAAAAAGAACATAAAATAGATATTAAATCAGATTAAAAGTAGGAAATTAAATCTGATAACAAAATGGGTGAAAAAAATGATTAAAAATTAGAAAATAAATTAGAAAATAGATACGATGTGAGATCAGATTCAAAATATTCATTTGAAGGTTCAAAGAAAGATTTATTTACAACTTAAGAACAAGAAGTACCAAACTAAAGAATAAACCAATAAAATTAATCATAACAGTAAATAAAAGTTGAGAAATTCTAAACTTAATAATCTCCATTAAATTATTAATAAGCAAAATCATAAAATATATCTCCTTAACCATCATATAATTATATTCAAACCTCCCATAATTCATATAATTAAGTTCCTTCATAAAAAAATGCTTAAACTACAAACTTCACTTATGTTTAATAATAAGCTTAATCATCAGGTTAAATTATATACACACAAAATGATTAAAAATAAAATTCTGCAATTGGATCCTATGTTCCAAATTATGATTTATTAGCAAGAGTTGATTAATTACTCTAAAAGGCTAAAAACAATACTTAAACATCAAACAATACTCCTTGCATTACAAATAGAATTTGATTTTATAATTATTTAATTTTATATCATAGATATATTTATTCATTATCATAATTAATATAAAGCTCTCATAGGAGCATGATTAATAAAGAAATTTAATAGATATGCAATTGGTGCATTAGTCTAAGCAATTATTTATTATAATGTCCAAGGATATAGGATTATTTTAAATATAACAATAATTGGATCAAACAAGACATGATTTGAAAGGTAAGATATTAAAAATTATCTTGCCCAATTATCAGCAACATCAATTTAAAGTCCAATAACATTATAGAAATAAAATATGCTAAATAAATAAATTATTAAATACAAGCATCCTCCTAATATTGCTACGGTCATCAAAAATCCTATTATTTTTTCTTAAATCCATCCATTTAGTTCAGCTTTTACAATAGCTAAAAAGAATACTGATATTTCACCAACAAAAATAATCAATAAAATATGTTCAATTTGGTTTAAATATTAAATTGTATAGGAACTAAATACAAACATCACCATTAATTTCATATACAATTATAAAACTCTGCTTGGTCTTGAAAACTTTTAATCATAATATATAAAAATGCTTAATAATTCATGCAATTTCTATAAATATAATAAAATATATTACAATCATGCCACTTATCAATAAATCTGCAGAAGTATATTTGATACCCATTTCAACATTTGTTTAAAAGATGGGTTCATATTAAACAGCTGCATTATGAAAATCATCAGATGCTATCTTTTATTGTTTATGATAATTTTTATTAAAAATGGTAAGATTAGATGATGACTCCTCATCTTTTATTTAAGAATCAAATAATTATTTACCATCAAATTTTTCGTTATCTTTATTCTTAAATCTAATTGATAGCACACTTGATTTTTCAGGAAAGATAGTAGAAGATTTTATTTTAGTATAATCAGCTGATTTATCAAATACTTTTTAATCGTCATCAATCTAATTTCCATTATCACTTATCATTGGAGATGATACAGGAACAACAACCTTTGAAGATCTTAAGTCTAAGAAAGCAGATACTATAGTAAAAATTATCATAATTCCTGACATTATTCCAATAGTTTATCCAATTACGGTTTGATGCATATTCTCAATAGTTATAAATTGAATCTCTCTCAAATCAACAGGTATGTATTCTTCCATCAAGATCATATCACTAATGTATTTACAAATACAAGTATGTTAAGAAGACATTACTAATTTTGTACAATTATCACCAGTAAAATTTGAAACAATTGAAGCACATCTTGTGTTGTTATCAGAATATTCAGTGATAAAGGAATGTTTAAATTAGAAATGTTCAAATTATAAAACAATTTGATAATCTGATCCATTTTAAACAATAAATTAAGGACTTATATATTTTACATGATTAGAATATTAATTCCATTTAGTATAATTGTAAATTTCTTTTCTCCAATAGTAAGGATTAACAGAAAAAGTTACAATCGATATTAAATAGAGATAATTTGGATTTATTTATAGGACCTCTATTTCAGATAAATTAGTGAATAGATCCCTATTTTCCCACATATAAATATTTCTCCTAGCTGCATAATTACCAGTTTCTGATTTATTAGTGGTATCGATTTAAACTTCAAAATTAATAGTATCATTCTTTAGATTCCAGTATCCACTGAATACAGGAATAGCAACTCCATCTAATTTTTGATCTTCAAACATACTTACATAATATTCATCTTGATGTAAGTATTTTAATGCATGTTTGGTAGTAACTCTTGTAAAAGAGATGTTGAAATATTTAAAATTACTATTAGAAACTTGTCCATTAGTTTCTGCATAAGAATTAATAATAAGATTCAAAACCTGAACTAAACTAATTAATCTTGTATAACAGATGTGAATTAAATCAAAATGATCTAGAGTCAATATTGATTATTCTATTAATTAATTTCTAAAAGTATTGATACTATCATTACTGGACTATAGATCTGATTCTTCAACTTATACTAACAATCTTTTTTTGTTATTTGTATCTGTTAAATTCATAAAAAGTTCTTTTAAATATTCTGTTGAATTGACCTCAGTTGTATTAGCAGTTTAGGCTTTAGTAATTGTATCAGGATTATCAATAGCCATTCTTCCTAAAAATGTATCAAAAACATGATGAATATCATCTATTAATTAGCCAAGTACTCCATAAAGAGATTTAAATTCTAAAAATTATTCTTAAGCAGTAATATTGCCTTTATATTGACCTGAGACCATAGCTAAATCATTAATTTAGATTATTGAAGTGAATTTAATAATATCTTTTCTAACTTATGTTTAAAATGAGATTAAATATTGTAATTTGGCATCAATAGAATTTTCTCCAATAAATAAAATTCCTGTAGATTCAATCTATATAAAATAGAGAAATAATAAATACTAAATATAAAGACTTTAACATCATGATTTAATACTTGTCTTATGTTTTGAGTGAAAATTATTCTTGGTAGAGCTCTTTTAATTTAGTTAATGTTTGATTAACATTAACAGCATAAGTAAGTTTATTATCAAATGATAGTCTATCATATAAATATTTTAATAAAAGAGATTAACTAATAATTTTAGTGATTGAAGTTTCCAGGACAAGTGAAGTGAGTATAGTTTCGAAATTAGAGTTTGTAGATTAGATAGTAACATTTGAATAAATAATGGATATAGCACCCAAACTATCTTTAACTTAACATACAATAGTGTTATCACCTGGAGGTAAATTAACAGAATATGTACTAGATTCAATATAGTCAGTTAATTCGTATTATCCATTGATAGATTAAATATTAATAGATTATCCATTAAAGAACCAATATTTATAATAAAGTGGAGTATGTGTATCAGACACTTAAGAAACTACTATATTCATATCAGTTTTATCATCTATACTGATAAGGCCATTTCTAGGAGGATAATTAATCCAAAATTGAACTTCATACTCTGCAGGATCTATGTAATTTGCTAAAGAGTAAGTAAAGTGAATTCTACATATTCCTATTTCACCAGGACCTTTAAAATCAGGATAATAATAGCTTGCTTAAAAACGAAGTCTAGGGTATAATTGTTTTAACTTTTAGACCTAACCGTCCAAATATATCGAAATTGATATTTTTGAGTCATCTGGGGATACTCCATCATCTAATTAAATAGAAAAATCAATTATTTCATCAAAATTTACTAATCTAGATAATATTGAGTATGGAAATGATATATTTAAAAAAGGAATTATGTTCTAATTATATATTATAATTACTTATGAAAAATATAATGTAACACTTCTATTAGCAACATGATCTCCAGTTATTTATGCTATAAATTCATATGATCTTCTTGGATGTAATGTTGATTCTGGAATCACAACTGTATAATTAAATTTGTCTAATTATAATACTCCTCCATCAGTTCTTGCACAAGTTATATTTAAGGTCAAATCTTTACAACTCCATAATATTGATGTATTTGTTAATTAACTATTACTTAAATCTGTTTCCATGTTCCAAACAAATAGATTTAATTGCGCTTTTTCTTTCCAAAATACTTATCGATTTCCTTATAAAATCAATGAAACCCAATTTGTCTAAAATTTTATTTATTTTTACAGATTCTTAAGCTAGTATAATCTATGCCTTATAAAGTATGAAAAATATTAAAATTTTTACATTCATTTCTATTCGATAATTTTTTTATTAACCATATAATTGGTTTAGATTAGAATTGTATTCGTTTATTTTATTAATCTTAATTATATGGGCTCTTGTTAAGGCACTACTATAGATATCCAATAGGATTTGAGAATGAGAGAAATTATGACCAAATTTCAAGTTCCTATGCCTTATATTGATGAACTTAAAATATTTCAAACTTTGAAATAAGTAGAAATGTAATTATTGATTAATTCTTTTTTTAGCGTCTAACATCATAGTATTTCTCATTATGATTTAATTTATTCCAAAATGGGAGATGCATCTAATAAAATGAAGAATTTAGCTAAGAAATGGATAACAAAATATGAGTTACATAATCATCCTAATTTATTATCGATTCATAATGTTTCTATTGTTGAATCAATCAAAATATTTATTCCTTATACTGATATTATATTACTAATAGATAAACCTATTCAACCATTAACAAGACATAAAAAAGTCATTATGAAATAACCATTTTCATAAAATGAAATTTTGTTTTTAATGGATTGTGTAGTCTCAGGTCTTGCATTTCAATAATAAAATAAAATTTATCCATCTGGATTTGATATTGATGATATTGTAACTGTTAAAACACCATTTAATATTGAAATTTATAAGTTAGTTGACAGGTACTAAAAACCAATTCGATCTAATTTATTTTAGGAATTCATTTAACTTTTTGATGATAAATAAAGTATTTAAATTTCATCTAAATCCTTTTAGCTTTAAATGAATTAAAAAAAACAGCCTTTTTATCACCAGCTCAAATAGAAGCCATTCCAAAAAAAGATAAAGTAAATAATTTTTTTCATTATTTATAGTATCTTAAACATAATAGATATAAATCAGATGTATTCAATTTTGCTCTTATTTTAATTTACTTAATATAAGGGAAATAACCTGAAATCTATGATTGGAAAAAATGGATAGTAGATGATTTTGCTTTAAGAAAAGCTTAAGATGATCTAATTGTAACGAATTTCGATGAAAATCTATTACATTTAATAGAATTAATGTTAACTATAGATGAAAATAATAGACCAGATTTTATAGAATTAAATGATTTGGTCAGTAAATTATTCTAAGATCTATAAAAGAATCGTTTATTAGAAAAATATTAAGTACATGATTTTTTTATTGCTCCTATTGATAAACCTTCTAATTTTAATAACCAAATTCTAAATGAGAATATTTATCAAGCAAAATCAGCATAAGAATCAATTCCTGTTTCTACATAAAATTTAAATTAAAAATCATAATAAATTACGTAACATTAGAGAAATGAATCATAAAAAACTAAATAAAATGATATTAGCTAAGCATCTATAAAAGAATAAAAAAGTGAAAATAAAATTACTTTCGATAATGCTATGATAGTCTCATAAGGAAAATTACATTATTCAAATGGATTTTATTATATAGGTTAGATATGTAATAGAAGAAGACATGGTGTTGGAATTTATTATAGCTCTGATAATTAAAAAGTTACTGAAGGAATGTGGGTTTTTGACATTCCTGAAGGAGATGTTATTTTATATAATTAACCATAAGAAGAGAATTAGTAAATTCATTAAAATTTGGCAAGAAAAGATTGGGTTCAGTATAAAGGATAAATGAAATAAGGTTAAAAACATGGAATTGGAGTTCTATACTTTTCTGATGGATCTAAATTTATGGGAAATTTTTCTTGTGATTAAGCACATGGTAAAGGATAATTTGAATATCAGAACAAAAATTAAATTATTGGAACATGGTAGCATGATATATATATTGGTTGATAGACGATTGTAATTAATAATATTATGAACTAAATAATCAAATATTCAAAATTTTATTATTGTTTTTTATCCAATTTAATTAGATTTTATTTTAAAAATGAATATCAAAATAAAAATCATTAAAAGTAATGATAAATCATTAAATAATATAATGAAAAACAAATAAACTTAATCCTATCTATTATCTCATAAGAGTTCTAAAAGTGAATACATAAATAAAAACAATACTTTCATAAACTTTTCGATTCCTTGTATAAATTGTGATTCCTTTATTCCAGCAGCTGATGTTGATAAACATACATTAATATGTCAAGCTAATTCATATACTCAAAGTTCTTAAATCAAAGATTTAACATCTATTGAGGAAACAGAAATTAAGCTCAAAAAAATAAGATAATCAATAATAATCTAATCTAAAACAGAGACTAATACAAACAATAAAAAATATCTAATGAGAGCAGAAGAGCTTTCCACCTAACTTCTAAAATTGCAAAACCTTGATGACAAAGAATTCAGAAAACTATAAGATATTTCAGAAGAAATTAAAATGTTAACTGAGTCTTATAAAGGAGAGCTACTAGTTCAATTATTTTTAGAAAGATTGCATTCTTTAGCATTAGTTAAGTAATAGAATTTGAAATCTCTTTTAAAAGAAAAGCATTAATTGGTAAACATTAAATAAAAAAAGAACATTGATGAATTCGATTAATAATCATTTAAACTCTTTAAAAATTAGGAAGTGAAAGAATAACCATAATAATCTCATGGTTATTTGTATTCAACTAGAGATAACTGTTTAAGATCACCTGAAATATTTAGAAAAACATAAATAACAAAATTCTCTGGTTAAAATTAAAAACAATCTGATTGTGAAATAAAATCAGAAATTTTAACTAAAATGTCTAGTTCATATTGTAAAGAAGAACCTGATGGAATTACTGATAATGAAAATCCTAGTAATCACTAGAGGCTATTTTATTCAAAATGCTTGAATTTTAAAGCATAATTATCTAATAATGATCCTGCTCAAAAAGTTCCTATTTGTATTTTATATAAAGAAATTCTAAGCAAACGTATTCCTGTAAATTAATGGAATTAGTTTATATTATCTGCTTTTCATAAACCTACATAATATTTAGATTTTTAGAAGTTGAATGTCTTTAATTAAGCAGTAAAATTCTAAAATTCAGTTAAATTATTTACCATTAATAGTAATTTCAAAGAAAGGTTAAGAAATCTTAAAATAATATGATAATTTTATTTATATTTAAATAATCCTCAATAATAATACTTCTTTTAAGTTAAATGAATGAAAAAAGAAAAATATCAGACAACAATTTACCAAATTATTACTATGTAATACATAATTAAGCTATAATTTATTTATATAATTTATTGATCAATAAATTATCTTCATTAATCATTTGTATATTATATAACCAGTATTTGATACTAGCCTCGCTTTCAAATAACAAATATTATATTTAATTATATAATCTAATTATTTTTTATCATCCTTAATATGTCACTTATTAGATGCTTTACATTATACGATTGTTAAAAGGATTAGTTTTATTTAGTTTCTGGTGATAAGTTATTCCTTACTACAAAACTAAATTCAATATTCCTAGAATTAAATCCAAAACTTAATGAAATCAAAGTCGAACCACCTTTATTTTTTATGTTTAGATCAACTTTAGGATGTTTCATCTGTTAATATGATCCTTCTAAAAGTAATTTAAATATATAATATTAAAGAATACTATTTTACTTTACTTTCTAATCCTGAATTGGGTGAAGAATAATAAAAGAAGATTTTAAATAAAATCTCTAAACATATATAAGAAATGCCAAATTATAATGAAGTACATCATTAATTCTAAATTAGATATCGGTGGAAGGAATTCAAAATTAAAAATAGAAAGCAATTGAATATTTAATCAAAGATTGTGAAAATCTATTATAAAAAGAAACCAAGATTATTTAAGACTAAGTAATTGATTAAGATTAAGTAATATTTAATTCAAATTCTGGTAATCTTTTTAGTTCAAATTAAAACATTTTCTAAAGTTAAGCAGTAAATGTAATTTTATGATTTAAGACCTTAAAACATGGATTTAATACAACGAAAGATTTCAGTTCAGAAATATTGGTCAGGATATTTAGGTGTTTCATGATGTATGATTACAATAGACAATTTTTCTTCATGTTTATTAGGAGAGGATTCCCTATAGATAGGACATGGTCATCTGAAAGAAATAAATTAGAAAAAGAAATTTTGAAGAAAGTTCAAGATCCTGATGATCCTAAAGCAAAACCTTAAGAACCACCTTTGAGTTTTAAATATAAAGGAGAATTCGGTGTTTATTAAGCTAAATATGATAAGGAAGCAAGTATTAATTATTAATTGATTTAAGAATGTTATTTTATATTATTATCAAGATTTGGCGTTAAGTAGGATGTTTAAATAAGTTTATTGAGTAATTTATATGATGAAATAGTAAAAGTAAAAAATTATATAAAGGTACTATAATAATATAATTCTTAGATTAAATATGATTCTTTGGAACAAAAAATTAAGAGAAAAATTGAATAATTGATTAATAACTATGAATAGGATGTTACAAAATAGGTAGATTAAGCTTTTATTGATTAATAATTATTTGAAAAGAAATATAAAAAGTTTGAAATGGATTAAATAAGAGTTAATTAATAGTAAATTAAATCTCCTTTGTTAGAAGAATAAAATGATGATGATATGAAGGAACATCTAAATAAATAATAAGAGAATGCCTTAGATGAAGAGGATATAGTACCTTGGATAACTGAATTAAATGATTAAAATGATAGACAATAGTTATATTAATCAAAGAGTAATTTGAACAATAATAATAATAATTTAAAAAAATTGAAATGATAATGATATTGAATAAAAATTATAATGTTAATCATCTTATTGTGAATATCAATATCTAATTTTAAATCTATATTGATTCAATTATAAATAAATAATAAATTTCAAGATTTCTTCAGTCAAATTAATGACTTATTGTAATTTTATTATACTTTAATTTTAAGTTCTTTATATTCATTTTGAAAAAAAATACTAAAAAAAATCTTTAAATTTTCTAATTATATTCTTCTGCCACTAAATATATACATAATATTGCACTTATTAAAGCATCTATTATTAGGTTTAATTATATATGATGACTTAATTAAAAGTTTATGAAAAGATATATATGAAACATTTAAATATTAAATTTGATGTTTAAAAATATAACGAGAGAAAATTAGCAGAGAAAATTTTCTCTTAATCAGAAAATAAACTAATAAAATATTTCAAACTTAAATTTCAAATGAATAAAAGGAAAACTATTTTCTACTGATCGATCAATAACAATCAAAATTGCTTAAAGAATATGATCAAAATTTAGCGATATTTAAAGATCTTATTTTTAATACAATTTGAACATTTTAATAAGATTGAAATCCATTTCTACATTTGGTAATAAAATTTGCAGAAAATATGTATGTTGATGTAAAACCGAAATTAGGTGAAAACTAAAATTAAAGATATACTTTAATAATAAATGGAAATAGAAAAAATATATTAAATAAAAAAAAAATTAAGTAAAAGAAAAAGGCATTTTAAAACAGAATGATGAATAAAATAAAATCTACATCTATATTAATAATTATTTATATAAATTAATTATAAATAATAAAAAAATATTATATAATTTATATAATATACCAATAGAAATATATCAGAAATATTAAAATATAATTTTTTTTCAATAAATTAAGTTAAAAATAAAATTTGATATTATTCTGATTAATATATTCTAATGTAGTTTAATCAAATGATCAAACTACATCAGAATTTGAAATTTTTTGGATTTAAAAGTATATTTTATATGAAAAATTCATAATTAATTTTGATTAGATGAAAGTATAAAGTAAAAGAGTATAAATAAACAATAAGAGCATTGATTAAATAAAGATGATGAGAATAAATAAGAAATTATAAAAGAAATTTGGACCAAGAGTAACTAGAACAATAAAAGAGACTGTAGAGACTGCTTAAGTAATTTAACCAAATGCAGGAAGAAGAAGATTACCAAGATAGAATAGAAGAATAAAATTAGCTAGGAAATAAGGTTTAAGAAATAAAATTTGATTTATTTTTTATTTATTTATCTATTTATTATTATTGTTATTATTTAAATAAATAATGCTTCCAAGTTTAGCAAAATAGTATTCATTTACTCAAGAAGAAATAATTATGTTGAAAAATCGTTTTGATAGACTTTGTGAGAGAGGAATGATGACAAAATAATAATTTAGAGATTCTTTGGGAATATTGGGAATAGAACAATTTTTAGCAGAAAGAATATTTAATTAAATTGATGGAAATAAAGATGGAGTAATAATGTTTGAAGATTTTGTTAAATATTTGAGTATGCTTTTAAATGGTTCTACAATTGATAAAGCTTTATGGAGTTTTGGAATGTTATCAAGTAATTTGAGAAAGCTAAATAGATAGATAATAAGAGTATTTTAGAAATAGAAGATATGGAGAAAATGATATTTGAGATTTGTTACTTATGGAATTCAATTACAGGTTCAAAGTCAATGCCTAAAAAAGAATTAGTATCTGAAATATTTAGAATATTTGATAATGATGATGATGGAATAGTATAATTTGAAGAATTTAGAGTAGTTTATTAAGAAGGAGTAGAATTGATTGGATGGTACGAATTTTTAAACAATGAAGATATGAGCACAAATAAAATAAAAGAAGAATGGGAGAATGTAACTAAAAATAAATCAAGAAAAAAAAGAATGACATTAATAAATCGTTAATTAGATGAATAAAGTCCATAAGATATATTGAATAGTCAATTAAAAATATTACAATAAGAATTAGAGGGATGTAGTGAATTAATTAAATAAGAAAAGGATAAGGAATAATAATAAAAATAAATCAATTTTTTAGCTTCATTTTATTTTGAGGATAAATCATAAAAAACACATGGTCCAATATTTAATGATGGTTAAGTTTAGAAATTGTATGGAGATGATGATCCTGAATAAAATGAAGAACCATATTATAAATAATAGAATATGACTTCAACTATTAATAATGATAGATTCTAAAATAATATTATGAATAGATTAAGAAATTTATTAAAATTAACTGAAGACATTAAAAAATTGAATAGCTAATAAATTGTACCTAAAATTCCAGAATAAAGTGTTATAAAATAGTTTAAAAAATAATCTCGATCACCTTCTCCAATATCTATAAATTAAACTATTGATGAGATATAATAACCATAAGAAAATGTTCGAAAAAATTTATCTATTTATTTTGGACATGAGAATTGGAATTTGGTTTTAAATATGATGCTTGGAATAAGAAAAGCTATAAAATCATTACATCCTTTAACTGATGATATTTTAATTACAGCAGCTCATTTTGAAGTAAAAAACTAGTTTGAAATTATTCCAAAAAGAACTTAAGTATGATATTTTATTATTAAGGGAATTTGATTGGAAGAAATCGTGTTAATTTTATGAATATTCTCCTTTAATTTTTGAAAGAATAAGAAAAATGTATGGAATATCTAATGATGATTTTTTAAGATCAATAGGACCTGAATAATTATTAGGAGATTTAATCTTTGGTAATTTAGCATCATTAACAGAAAAAGTTTCAAGTGGTAAAAGTGGTAGTTTTTTTTATTATTCTTTTGATGACAAATATATGTTAAAAACTATCTAAAAAGATGAATTTATCTTCTTTAAAAGTCTAATTAAAAATTACTATTAACATTTATTAGATAATTATCATTCAATGATTATTAAGATTTTTGGACTTTATTAAATTAAAGTTAATAAAAGTAAAACAAAATATTAAAAAATATACTTTGTTGTAATGTTAAATATATTTTATACTAATGAGGATATAAATTTTAGATATGATTTAAAAGGTTCTCTATATTAGAGAACTTCAAGGATCAAAGGTTAATAATCACTTGATCATAATATTCCATTAAAAGATCTAGATTGGTTAGAAGATAAACAATCAATATAATTTGATTAAAAAACTTTAGAAATATTTAAAACTTAATTAATAAAAGATGTGAATTTCTTTAAATAAAATAAAATCATTGATTATAGTTTTTTAATAGGAATAATAGATAATTATAAATTTAGTAATGAAGATGTTTAATTGCAATGTCGATTTTATGAAAGATGGAATGGAGGATGTATAACTAGGGATTAAAATAAATTATATTATTTTGGTATTATAGATATTTTTACTGAATATAACAATAAAAAATAATTGGAACATAAAGTGAAAAGTACATTTGTTAGTAAAGATGTTTCGTGCATTCCTCCTGAAAGTTATGCTGATAGATTTATTAAATTTATTTTGCATTCATTAAAGTGATATAAATTAAAATTAGATATTATTTAAAATAATATAAATGAAAATTCATAACACTTGGTTTGCTTAAGCAACATATTTAGGAATTATTGGTGCATTTGTTTTTGCTACAACAAGATTTACAGTTCCAGAATATAGACTCTATTATAGAGTTGCCAAAGTTTAACATATTTGAGACATTCATTATATCAATTATAATAATCACATAATATGTTCACTTTTAAGTTGATGCAAGTTCTTATTATATTTATTCTGCTTGTTTTTTCAATTTATAGGCTTAAACTTCTTTTTTATAATTTTCTAGACTTTCTAATGGAATTAGGAAATATTCATTAAAGTTCATTTGATTTATTCTCATTGCTAAATCAAAATCAACTTAAGAAAGACCATTCAAAGAAGGAGAAAATCTTCATATATTTAATTATTACAATTCTAATGTTAGTAACTCTCCTCCTACTAAATGTACACTTGGACAATTTTTAGTTGAAAGTGCATCTATTTTCGAAACATCTTTTATGAATTATATTCCAGATAAGTAATCTTCAGTATAGAAATATTTATACAACCTTAAATCAGTTACTTTCCATCCTAATAAATTATTAATTCAAATAAATATACCTTCAATCATAGGTTTCATCGTTTCATATAATACTTATACTTGAATTGGTGATAATGGTTTTCCATCTTAATTATATCTACAGCATTTCTTGAATTATTTTTTAGTTATAATCTCACTAAAAAATGCAGAATATTTAGGTTTAAAGAACAGCATAATTAATTATAAAAATTGTATTAATTGTAATAATAATATATACTCACAGTATTAATGTTCTATTAATATTGTGGATTTATTTTATAAAATCCTTAGGAATGATTATTTTATGAATAGTTTTATATAAACTAAATAATAATATTTTCTATTTTAATAGAACTTTTTAAAGTAATATTAAAAAGATCATAGATAATAAATAACAAAGAATATAATATTAATAATAATATTATTTCAAATCTCATCTTATTATTATTATTAAGAATTAGATTCTAGAGCATTTTAGGCAACATTAGGTTCTGTCTAAGGTTCTTATTAATAATTTTTGTTTTGCTACTAAGGCTCAGGTTCACCTAAATCTTATTAATTTTCTTAATCATTTTATCTCAAATTTTAATTTGGTTATTAATTTTAATCAATTAATTCTGTAGGTTCTGGTTCTTGATTTAATTTTTCTTGCTATTAATTAAGTTCTTAAGTTATGACTTCTGTAGTTTAATTTACTTAATTTTCTACAATTTCTTAAAGATTTTCAGCATTTTAATTAGTATTTGGAATATCAACAGATTGGGGTAAATGATCAATTTAATGTAATTCATCTGTGTCATTAGGTTAATGTAATTCATCTTTTCTATCAGGTTAATGTAATTCTTCTTATTCATTAGGTTAATGTAATTCATCTTATTTATCAGGTTAATGTAATTCATCTTATTCATCAGGTAAATGTAATTCTTCTTATTCATTAGGTAAATGTAATTCTTCTTATTCATTAGGTTAATGTAATTCTTCTTATTCATTAGGTTAATGTAATTCATCTTATTTATCAGATTATATATCATTATTTTATTTATCATCTTGTTCAACTTAATTGATATCATTTTTATCTTAATTAATTGAATTTTCTTCATTACTTTCTATTTTTCTTATTCCTTAATATGGAATTAATGGATCAGGCATAAAAGGACTTGATGATTCCATATTTATTGGTTCCTTTATTCTTGGATTGACTCCACACATCCAATTTAATTCTTTTTAGTTTACTTCACTTAATTCATCTATATAAATTTTCCATTCTTCCATTATTAAATTAATAGAAGTTTGTAATTAATCTGATTGATTTATATTAGAATTCAAATAATTAGTAATTTTAGTTAATATTCCTTAATAAGCTGGTTTTTATTTTCTTCCTTCTATTCCATTATATTTTATTAAGAATTTAAAAATAATTTAATCTTAAAAAAAGACATTTTATAAATGAGAATTATTACCTTGTATAATAATAGTTACTAGTTTTTCAAATAAGATTTATAATTAATTATTGTAGGAATATTTTATTATTAAATCTAAGATATTTTAAAAAATAATAAATTAATTAATCTCTTCTACAATTTCTTATCTTTAAAAAAGTTATATAATGAAAGATATTAATGATAGTTTAGCATCACCAAGTGGAAATTAATAATCTCCATTCGAAGTTTAAAAGGCAACTTTAAAGAGATCTTATTGAATTAAAGCTTATGGTAAAAGCGAAATTAAACTTGAATAAAGGAATTAAAAGTCAACAGCATACTTTCCATCTTCTAATTATTCAATTTTAGAATAAAACTCATATTGAATGTTCAACAAATTATAAACAGATGTATTTTATGTTTAAATAGCAAGATTCATTAAATATTATGGCTTAGGAATATTAAGTATAATTTCTCTTAAATGTGGCATAGTTTCTAATGATATTAATACTCTTTTGTAAAGTTCAATGAATATATCACATATATTTGAAACAATAACATTAGAATGGGAATTATTAGTTAAGAACTTTTATGTTCTTATAATTAATTCAGATCTTTCCTTGATAAATTACCTATTATCATTTTCTTCTTCTTGATTAGTATCTAAAATTAGTAGCTTTTCTATAATTTCAGAAATATGTTTGAGTTCAGCATGCTTAAATAGAAGTTTAATTATAGTTTAATTATATGTTATATACTCCCAAAACTATTATAAATGTAATAGACTTATACATCATATCCTCTTCGATGAATAATGGCTCCAATAATCTTATTGATATAACCAGCTGTGGTGACTATTAATGTATCATTTTGTAAAACAGTTAGGAATTCATCAATTAAAGGATTATAATTTTATTTTTTATTTCCTTATTCTTGAGTTGGTTATGATTCAATTTATTAATCTTCAAGAGGATTTTATATTTCCTCTTAATTATTTTCATTTGGCTTGTCTAATAAATAATTAATAAGTTTCTCATTTTCAGAGCCAAATACTTCACTTATGATAAATTAAAATCTAATTATCTAATAATCAAAATTACTTTATGTATTTTTGTTTATCCTCTTCCTCTGGTTAAACATCATCAATTATGTAATGAATCATTTTTTTAAATTCATCTGGGTGAGAGATTATGCTTGAAATATTATTTAAATTTTTACAAATCAGCAAATTTTCCTGAACTTGACATTTTTAGTTCCTATAATATGTCATCTTCATTTAAAATTGTTTCTAATGTTAAATTATCTTATTTAAGTAAGGCATCTAATTTTGATTGCATACCAAATCCAAAGAATCGACCAAAACTACAATTTATTGAACATTTTACTTAAAAAACATGAAATGATTTTATTAATTTTATTTAATTAAAAATTATGTAAAACATAAATAGACTAAATAGTGCGCATAATGTGGATTTTTTCCAATATACTATTTAGTAAGTTATAATTAAATATTTATTATAGAATATGGATATTACTTTTCCCATAATTGTTTCTAAGATTATATTCTAATTACATTCTAATTATAATTCTAAGGTTCTTTAAAAACATAGTAAAGAAAAGATGATTTAAAAAAAACTATTGAAAAAGATAGGTTTACTAAATCTATACAAAATACAACAAAGAACTTAATACATATTCATTTAATGAATAGTCAAAGAAATTGAGATGATAGTAAAATAAAAAATTATTCAAAGATATTAAAGTTGACTAATTGATTAAGTTGAAATAGTAATAAGAACTTGATGAAGATTTCTCTCAGATATAGAAAATAAAATCCAGTTTAATTAATTATATGTCTAAAATGAATGCATAGATTATTTTTACAATTTAAAGGATATAATAAAATAAGTCTATCTTATTTTCAGTAGGTATTTTTATTAGCACCGATAAACATTCCATGAGCATAATAATTTAGAATTTAATTATTGAATTTTCAAAAGGGCTTTATAAATAACAAATACACTACATTAATGTTTTAAATGATGATAGAAAAAGAATTTTTCTATTTATTTAAATTGCAAATAAAAGTAAGCTATAAAAAATTAGAACGATTGTTTGTTGATATTCATTAATACATAATCCTTATTTTATGGGTAAATAGTATCTTTTATTTCAATAGAAAACTTGGAATAAAATACCTGAATAGATTAAAATAAATAAAATATTTTCATCATGAATGGATTGCTTTTATTCAGTTTAGATTGTAAATGTTGATCTTCTCAATATTTAGATGTTAAAAGTAATTAATCAAATTTTTGCATTTTTTTTTAGATATTCAAAGTTGATTAAATATTAATTTATATAATTAATGAAAATTAATTCTGAATTAATTCAAGGGTCTCACCATTTCATTAATCCATTAAATGAACGATAACTAGATTTAAGAGGTATTCTCATATCTAATAACATTCATAGCCAAAAAAATCACAGCCATTGAAAATCTAGGAGCTACTTTGGTATCTGTATTTATTATTCAAGGACTTTTTTGATCATATTGATTTAGGTGATAATGATATCAAAAAATTAGGAAATCTTACATTATTAAAAAGGTAAACAATAATATTGTATCTTCAGATTAAAAACTTTAAACCTATCCAATAATAGAATCACAAAATTGACTGATATTTCAGACTCATTACCCAACATTGAAAACTTAATTCTGATGAACAATAGACTTACAGACATTAATGAAATGTATTAATTAAGAAATTGCAAAAAGTTAAAGCGCTTGATTTTGCATGGTAATCTGATCACTCAACAACCTGATTATCGCTATAAAGTTATAGCCATTTTACCAAATCTTAAAGTTTTAGATTTCAATAAAGTGACTTTGGCAGTTAATCCTCTTTATTTATGTTTTAGGAACGTGAAAAAGCAATAGAATCGTTTAAGCCAGATGAATTGACAGATTATATGAATTTGGTTAACTTAAAAGATGCCACAATAGATAAAGATCATATTAAGAAATTACTTGAAAATGCTAAGACATTTGATTAAATTAATTAGTTGGAAATGTTGCTTAAATAATAATAAGTAAAAAATCTATCAATCCTTAATGATTAATGATTTTAAATATTCATAATATTCAAAAATTCCATTATATAAATAATATAATAAACTTTCAAGGATCCTAATCACCTTCTTATATTTAATTTCTTATATAATCTTTTATAGATCTAATCCTTAATATTATTTTTAAAGGGATCATCAATATCATTGCTCTAGTACTCCATATATCTTTTGTTATTTTTAAAGCTAAAGGTAGCCATAATAAAAAATAAATCACAAAAAGTAAAACTTAAAAAAATATAAAAATTGCTAATCTCTATAATTTTAAATTATCCAATTAATTATTCAGTCCTTAAATAAATTAATTTGTTAGATATCTAAAAATACCTTAATATTAAATATTTAATTACTTTTAAAATAATGATGTTATATCTCTCGGTTTTCTTTGGCATGCTAGAAATTATTAAGATTTAAAATGAAATTTGTACTATTATCATTATCTTCTGTAATATTTCTAAATATTCCATAACCTCTAGCCAGAAATGTAAAATTAGCTTTCGGATTATTATAGAGTTAATCATAAATAGTTCTTAAATATCTTAAATTTTCAAAGAATCTAGGAACACCAACATTTAAACCTTATGAAAAACCACTATCCATTAATAAAGAACAAGATTCTGCATCAATTGACTTTACTTATTCAATAACTATTGGACAAGGATCATCAATATATAATTCATTAAATGCATCCACATAATTCTATTATAATAAATCAATATTTTATGAATGAAGTTATTACATATATGAATTATGAATGTATAATTCATCCTAATTATCTACAATAGCATCATAAGACTCTTTTTCAAGTATTCTCATATTACGATTATAAAATAAAGATCTCTAACAAATCTCTGAAAATCTATAAAATTGTTCAGTTCTAGCTGTTAAATTATATTCTCCACTAAGATAATGAATATATTTAATTGTATCTCCACTTAAGAAATATGTGAGAATAAAATAACCTTATATTATTATTAAAATGAAAGTTATTATATAGATAAAGTAATTGTATTCTTTATTTGCATTTTTGTACTTTTTTTTGGTTCTTTTAGATTTCAAAGTCTTTTATAATTAAGCATTTTCTTCTTTATCTATTGTTTCATCATTCTCAGATATTAAATCATCATCCTCTCCTATTTGAAGATTTGTAAGGAAATTTTCACTTTTATGATATAAATATCTTATCGTTTTATCAGGAATATCCAAGAATAAACTTACTATATCACTTTAGGAACGAGAGACAGATAAAAGTGCAATTATTAATAGAAAAAGTCCAATGCTAATTGTGGAAATAGAAACAATCAATAAAACTACAAAAATACTAATTTTTTCCATTGTTTTTTTTATTAAATTTTCAATTAAATTATTTAAGGATTCCTTTAATGAATATTATAAATTATTTAACCAATTACTTACTACAAAATTAACATCCGAATCTAAATAACTTATAAAATCTAACTCCTTATCTCTAATAGCCAATGATTTACTAAGTATTTATTAAATAGCTTAGTTTAAATCATAATATTCAATCTAACCTTAATCATTAAGCTGAATTTTCACATTCTTTAATATAAATTCAAATTAATAATTTTGAGGTGCTAAATTATTTGCCTTTGAAACGATATCTTGATTTAATATATTAACATTGTTAATGGAATCATTAATAATCTTTCTTTATTCTAATTCATAAATTTTAGCTTGATTTACTGTTAGATTAAATACATTCCTATTTAATAACTATAAATTAAAAATGGAACTTAAAATAATACCCAATTCACTATTTCTGAAATTTCCATCTCTAACCAATAATATTGTATTAAAGATTTCATCAGTTTAGTTAATGGCAATAAAGTAATCTATAAATGATAGTATAAGTATTATTATTATAATAATGTTACTAATCCATTTAACTTTTATTATAACTCTAGGCGTTGAAGTCGATGTGATAATATTTTCTAAATTTTTTCTAGAACGAAAAATGTTATTTTCAATTTGTTCTTAATCATTTATTGGATTCAAATGTTGTTATGACTAGAATACACTTTCTTTTTCATCATCATCAGATATAATATTATCTTTATCATCTATTTCTTATATCTAATTTTAAAATAGACGAAGAACCCTAATATTTTCAGCATAATTTATTATAGGTTTATCATGATCTGATAATCTAATTGTTCGTCGTCTTAATGATTCCTAATGAGTAGTTTCATTATTCATTTAATTGGATGAACCTAATGAAGATTATTCAATTTGATCCCATAAAATGCTTTAAGATAACTTTGTTAAATTCTCATCAACGAATTCACCCAAATATAATTTCTAATTTACAATATATTTAAATTATAGACTTTATAAAATCTACTAACCTTATTTTTATGGTTATAAAAGTTCATCAAAACTTTAATTTTAATATACTTATTCACATAATTCTAATTTAATGTAATATCCCATTACTTCATTTTTAGTAATATTTACTATTTCTTTAAGGATGCAGTTAAACTCTTGTTCCTTATAAATTATATTTTAATTATTCTATTAAAATTATTTTACAAAATTATCTTGTACATATTTTATTTTTCCTCCAAACTTAGTTTTATAAATAGAAATATTTTCAATGAATTCAGGAAATAACAAATCAAATCTTAATTATTTATTTATTACTAATTTATTTTCCATTCCTAATAATTAAATTGTAGTAGCTGATATAGAGTCTATAATGTAATCTTAATCGATTATTAAATAACAAGTGGGTTTAAAAGCCTTGACAGTAATAAATTATGCTGCCAAATTTACATTTTCATCTATAGTATGTAATATTCTTAAAACAATATAACAAGGCAATATATAATTTTATTTATCCTTCAGGAATATAAATCTATCTTTATTAATATTTTTTATGTCGCTTGTAAGAAGAAATCTCTCAATATACTAATCATGAAACTTCTGAAATAAATTTGGCATAAATAAATTTATTTTTCTGTTGATGATTTCTTATTTAGTATATCCAATAAGATGGCAACAAGATTAATTGAGTGTTATTACTAAAGCAAACTTTTCAATAGATGTGGATACNTCTTAATCATTTATTGGATTCAAATGTTGTTATGACTAGAATACACTTTCTTTTTCATCATCATCAGATATAATATTATCTTTATCATCTATTTCTTATATCTAATTTTAAAATAGACGAAGAACCCTAATATTTTCAGCATAATTTATTATAGGTTTATCATGATCTGATAATCTAATTGTTCGTCGTCTTAATGATTCCTAATGAGTAGTTTCATTATTCATTTAATTGGATGAACCTAATGAAGATTATTCAATTTGATCCCATAAAATGCTTTAAGATAACTTTGTTAAATTCTCATCAACGAATTCACCCAAATATAATTTCTAATTTACAATATATTTAAATTATAGACTTTATAAAATCTACTAACCTTATTTTTATGGTTATAAAAGTTCATCAAAACTTTAATTTTAATATACTTATTCACATAATTCTAATTTAATGTAATATCCCATTACTTCATTTTTAGTAATATTTACTATTTCTTTAAGGATGCAGTTAAACTCTTGTTCCTTATAAATTATATTTTAATTATTCTATTAAAATTATTTTACAAAATTATCTTGTACATATTTTATTTTTCCTCCAAACTTAGTTTTATAAATAGAAATATTTTCAATGAATTCAGGAAATAACAAATCAAATCTTAATTATTTATTTATTACTAATTTATTTTCCATTCCTAATAATTAAATTGTAGTAGCTGATATAGAGTCTATAATGTAATCTTAATCGATTATTAAATAACAAGTGGGTTTAAAAGCCTTGACAGTAATAAATTATGCTGCCAAATTTACATTTTCATCTATAGTATGTAATATTCTTAAAACAATATAACAAGGCAATATATAATTTTATTTATCCTTCAGGAATATAAATCTATCTTTATTAATATTTTTTATGTCGCTTGTAAGAAGAAATCTCTCAATATACTAATCATGAAACTTCTGAAATAAATTTGGCATAAATAAATTTATTTTTCTGTTGATGATTTCTTATTTAGTATATCCAATAAGATGGCAACAAGATTAATTGAGTGTTATTACTAAAGCAAACTTTTCAATAGATGTGGATACTATAACAGTAGCTTGTTATTCAAATCCTAAATCATCGCCAGCTATAAACTGAATGATTTGCTTCTTTCTTTATTAAACTTATTATTAGTATAAATCTGACTTTTTTAATAACTGTTATCCATATTCTTCATCCTACAATACATCGTTTATGAATTAACCATATAATCTCATTGCCTTAAATATATTGGAAGTAGCTTTCTATATTTTAATCCATAATATATCAATCAAATTTAATAATTTGTTTATTTTCTAACCAATTTAATATACTTTAGCAAGATCTGGAAAATCCTCTTATAATATTGACCAAAATTCCATTTGAGATAAAGTAGTTTGTTCAATATATTAAAGTAATGATCTATAATTATTTTGAAAAGCTATTTCTGAAGCAACATCAACTTTACCAAAGTTTTCATTTTAAAAAGAATCTAATTATTGTTAAATTATAAATTTCTTTCTTAAAATTACAAATTCTTCATCAAAAGAAGGACTCATCTATTCTGTTTAAGTGAGTTCATTAAATGCTTATTACAATTATCTCATATAATCAGACAATAAGAATGAGTATCTTATCCGTAAAGTAATTGATTCTGGGAATTTTTTAATTTAATTATAATAAATTTATCCTAATACAAATATTAAATCTGTTTCTCTTTCTGTTAAAGTTGAATCTCTTAATAAGGAATTAGTCAATCTAATATTTGGTTAATTTTTAATTTTGAGATAACAGTCTTCCCTTACACAAGTTACTCTATGAATTTCTAAGTATCCATCAACTATTATTTAAGTGTCACTATCTTTCTTAATGAAATTTAACAATTTAATTAAATAATTAGTTTGATTAATTATTTCTTGAACATCTGTTACCTTTGAGTGATTAATTAATAGTAAATCAAAATGTAATTTTTCCATTTTAAAAATTGTAAATACAAGTAATGGTAATCCAGAAATGAATGCATAAATAATCCCACTAAAAATAACCTTCTCTAAAAACAAAGAACAAAAAAGTAATAATGTTCCCCATACATTCAAAATAACAGAAATTGACCAAAATTTTTATATTATTTTATGATTGTAAGGTTATTCTGTATGAAATTTCTAGAATATTATTAAACTTCCTCCCAAAAGACAAAAAATCTAGAAGAATTAGTTGTCTTTTCCATTAAACAATTTTTGAATAATTGTTTAAAATAGTTCATATGTAAAAAACATAATTAATGGTCTTCCACTCATCTTTGAATTTGGGTTTGTTGGTTCATATTTTGATTCATAATATAAAAAGGCAAAAAAAAAGCAATAGCAATAGAATATAATTGTAAATAATATTGCTACTATCCCATGTAGAATGTGTGTATCAATCCAACATTTTTATTCTTAAAATTAATTATGTACATAAATTCCATTTTTATCAAAATCACAATCTATTATTGATATAAATACATCAAGAATTGGTAAATAAAGGATTGATAGGAATAAATTAATGAATATCTTTAAGGCTTTTTTAATCCTATTATTTTCTTATTTCTTTTTATTGAGCCTTAATCCTAAAAAAAAAGTTAACATTATTGATAAAGTCAAAATTCCAATACAAAGATAGAGTAAAATAATAAACAATGAGTAATTTTATAAAGTATATGGAGAAAGAAGGAAACACCTAAAATTTCTTAATAAATTTAATACGAAAGAAAATAGTTGATAGCATCTGATACAGGTTGATTTTTCCATATATTCTAAATCTTAGAATTAAATAGTAAATAAGTCAGCTAAAAATATTAGATAACAATAGCTAGACAGTTCCACATTAAAGGTTATTTATCCTCATATAATAATTAAGAGGCCACAGTAAAAATTAAATTCTTTGCTCTCTCTACATATAACTGAAATCCATTTTTATCAGATATTCTTTTACTAAAATTCGATTGCAAATCCATTTTAATATTGAATATTTAAAATTGTCTTAATATATAATAGCTGCTCTGTTATTTATAGTTAATATCGCTAAGGTGAAAAAAATTATATCATATTTGAAACATATTATTTATTTTCTACTATAAATAAACAAAATTGGATGCTCATTTGTTTAGAATCATATTATTTATTTTTATTCAAATTTTTATTAACATAAAATTAACTCGAATAAAATTATATATTTTTTAATGAAATTTATATATAAATATAATATATATTAGTAATAGTTTTGATATTTAAACAAATTTACACATAATTAAAATCACATTAACATATCAATTGATAATTACATTTCAGTATCAAATAAGGCCTAAAATAAGTTCAAATTGTAATTAATTTATCTATTCTATTTGCACCATTCTAATAGTAATTAAGGGTCTTTTTTATTAAGAATTGCCAAAAGATTTTAATCTTATTTTACTTATATATTTCTGATAATAAGCAATAGAGTTTTCTTTTATAATTCTCGTTTCAAAATAGGAATTAATTGATTTTTACAATAGATATTAGTCAAGTGATAAAATAAATTATTTGATTAAACTTCTTTAAAATTTAAAATGACAGAAATTGATTTCTCTCGGTTATCATGAGTAACTAGATGATTTAATACATTTTAGTTAAACTTCTAAAAAATATTATTGGCTATATGTGCTTAATGGTAGTTTGGTAGATTAAATACTGATAAAAGTTTGAAGGTTGAATTAAAACTAGGTCATAATCTATTATTACCTTTTTTGATAAAGCTAAATGATGTCTGAATAATAAGTGGCTTAATTTTTATTAGTATTCCATACATTTTATTGAAAATACATTTTAAAACATTTTTATATTTAAACTTTGATACAAACCTCAATAATTTCATCCTTTATATTAGATGGAATTAATTGATGATTTGCAATAAGCTCAAGAAATTATTTGATTTTATTTTTATAATTTTTGGTTGGGGTAGCCAATAAATTTGCTGCGATTTTAGAGCACTTAATTAAAAGAGCCTAATCTTTGATTGTTTAAAAAAATTTAATCATTTCATCATAATTTTAGTTTTTAACTGCATTCATTAATTTTTCTTCACTATCTTAAGGCTAGATATCCTATTCAATAGATTCTCTCTTTAAATTG
This sequence comes from Paramecium sonneborni, assembly GCA_905182985.1. Taxonomy (NCBI): domain Eukaryota; phylum Ciliophora; class Oligohymenophorea; order Peniculida; family Parameciidae; genus Paramecium; species Paramecium sonneborni. Next base: position 468,952 of record CAJJDN010000028.1, on the reverse strand, counting down.
GAGATTGCCATTTATAATGAAGCTCCAATATTTTCTAAAATTTTATATTAATCGTTTGAATTATTGATTTATTTACGAAGTTAAATTTTTTTATTATGTTATTCCATGCAGACTTGGATGTTTTCTTCTAAATATTTAGTCATATCATGCGATGTTTTGTGAATTTGACTATTGATTTGACTTACAATATAAGGCAATTGATGTAAAGGTGTTTGTAAAACTCTTTCAGGTAGAGGATGTGAAATCATTTATATAAAATGTATTTTAATATTTATATATATATGTATTTTCCAGAATAACATTTATTTATTTTTTAAGGAATTGTACCAAAATATGATAGTTTTGATGCTTTATGATACTATTTTTGAGTAATGAAGAAGGAAAAAATAACTAGTATAATTTATATATTAGCAAAAAAATTTAAGAGACTATTGTTGATTTTTATTATATAACTAAAAATTTAAAATTTTGGATATAAACATACTTAAAAGGATGGGTTACATAAAATTGATTAAGTATATAGTTATAATTATTTATTCTATCTAATTATTTACTACTAATGTCTCATAAAGAAGTTGAAAATAAACCAATACATGGAAATCCTCCAGATGAATAATTAGCTAATGGTCCAATAGAAGACCGTTCTTGTACAGATTTAATCTGCTTTATTTTATTTGTTGGAGCAACAGTCGCATTTGTTGTAATAATTTCAATGGGATTTAATTAAGGGAAGCCAGAGAGATTAAGTTATGCGTATAGAATATATTAATGATAGTTATGATCCAAATGGGAGAGCTTGTGGACATGATGAAGGAGTTTTTAATGCTCCATATATTTATTTAGTAGCACCTTTAGTAGGGTATCTAAATAGATCTGTATGTGTTACTTAATGTCCAAATTGGGAATAAGGAACAAAATAACCAAATCGGTAAAACATAAATTTGAATTTCAGTTTAGAATGTGTGGTGAATAATGTTATAACTAACTGTTCAGAAAGATATTCATATGATGGAGTGAACGATATAAGAGATTTCGATATAAATTTTTTAATAAATAAAGAGAATTATGCAAATGAGCCATCAGTTGATAAATTGTTTAATTACTCAACTTTTATTTATAATTCAACAAATATTTTAGATAGATTATGTATACCATCAGGGGAATAATATGTTGAAAAGATATATGGAAATATGGATGACATAGCTTCCGTTTAAGTGTAATTAATATAATCATATTAAGATTTGAATAATGGGTAGCTGATATAAGATTGACATATAAAATTATCTTTGCATCTGTTGGAATAGCATTTGCAATAGGATTATTTTATATGTTAGTTATGAGATATTGTGCAGGAACATTAACATGGACAGCAATCTTTTTATATTTTGTTTGTATTGTCTTATTCATTATTTATCTCAATGACAAAGCTAATGCTTAGTAATTATTAAATAAATATTAATAGTAAGATAAAAGCAGCCTTAAATACAGCTTAAGGCATTTCTGATACTGATAATTAAGATTTATAGACATATTATGGGTTGAAAGGTTCTATGATAGGAATGTGTATAATAGGTGGATTATCATTATTTGGATTACTATGTTACTTTAATAGGATAAGAATGGCTATAGCTGTAATAAAGACATCGGCTTTATTTGTTATGGAAGTACCTTCAATTATGTTGGTTCCTCCAGTATTCTCTCTTCTTGTTATGGGTTATTGGGGATTGTGGATCATATCGTTTTTCTATATATATTCTATGGGAGATGTTAAAGGAAGCAGTGATACACCTTTAGCAACTGTAGAGTGGGATGATAATATTCGATATTATTTGATTTATCATCTCTTCTATGGTTTATGGACTAATGCTTTACTCTAAGCTATTTCATAATTTATTTTAGCATCCTCGGCCTGTCTATGGTATATTTATAACTACTATTAATTTTTAGGTTTTATTAACACAGCGATGGACAATTGATTCATTTCTATGTTTTGGAATCTGTCAAAAGATCCATCATTTATCATTTTGGATCATTAGTTTTTGGTGCCCTATTATTGGCAATTGTACAATTCATCAGATTTTGGCTAGAGTATATAAATTATTAAATGAAATAATTTTAAGGAGAACCTTAATAACCTATTAAATGTTTTATAGACTGTTTAAGATGTTATGCTTCTTGTTTTGAAAGATTTATTTCTTTTATAAATAAAAATGCATTTATATAAATTGCCTTAACAGGAGATAACTTTCTCACTGCTGCTAAAAATGGCTTTTATTTGGCTTGGAATAATGCAGGTCAATTTGCTGTTACATCAGGAATTGGAAGCGTCTTTTGCACACTTTGTAAATTATTTATAGCTTTTTCAACCACTTTTCTATGTTACATGATTATTACTACATCTGATACCTATAAAGATAAACTCCATTCTCCAATTGTACCAACTTTACTATTTTTTATCATCTCATATGTGATTGGAGATCTTTTCATGTCTGTATACGGAATGTCCATTGATGCTATTCTATAATGTTCTATTACTGAATTAGAACTTATAAAGGCAAATCCTGGTTTATTGAAAAAAAAAAGAGCACCATAACCTATTTAAGACTTTTTGGAAGAACATAAAAAATAATGATATAATTAAGATATATTTTGTTCCTTAAAAAACTTGAATCATTTTTTTTGGCATTTTTTAGAGAAATTATATTTATTTTCAAATTTGTAAATCTACATTTTTATCATTATTTGTTTAAGTCAATAAATTTGTCTATTAACCTAACATATTAATAAAAAAATAAGTTAAGTATTCTTTCTGTTTTTTTTGTGATTTCTAATTAAATCTAAATAATAAACATCAAAATTGATAATTCCTTTAAATTTTATTATTAATTTTGATAAATTAGCATATTGAGAAAATATAGAGTTATTTTTAATGTCTTTATAATAATAATATTAAAAATAAATTTTTATAAGTCTTTTAAATATAAAAATAGTTAGAATAGTTGTGAAGATTTAAATTCTGATTAAAATTTATATTGATTGAACAGTATAATAAATAAATTCATTTAAGTTTTATTGTTTTAGGGAGAAAATGCCTAAAAATATAAGTATTATAAAATACACAAAAATTCCCATTTTAATTTTATCATATTTGTTGTGGAGAGAACTATCTGTTTTTTAATTTTCACTAATTTCAATACTATCAAAATCGTAATATTTCTATTATTCATCATTAAGTGGTTCTTCACAAATGGATTTCTAATAATTAGGGTTGAGAGATTAGCAATAATTAATGCTGCTTTATTAAGTAAGACTAGAGTTCTTTCGAATATCATCTCTTTAGAATGCATTGCGAGCAGAACCTACAGGAGGAGGAGCTAAAAGATTATTAGAGCTAAATAATAATTAAATTATACCCATGTTACACTAGACCTGATAATTATTTTTCAATAGACTTCTTCATTTCATTAGAATTAAGTGGAATGTTATTTCGACTAAGATTTTAATTTGTATCAGTTTGATAATGAGTAGATGACTTAATCTCAGTCCAATCAAAATTACCATCTATAACAGTATTTGTAGAATCTGCAGCTCTTTTCAATTCTTATAAGATCATCTTATAATTAGGTTCTTATTTAAATTGTAATTTTCTAATGTAACTATAAAATCTAATTAATTTCTTTACTCATATACTCTTTAAAATTCTCCTGTCTAATCCTTAAATAATTCATGTTCAAGTGATAATTTCATTTCACCAACTTTCTTTGTTCTTTCATCATCAGTAACATTAACCATATTCTACCATGGTAACTATCTTAATTATACTAAATAACTTAATACCCACGTAAAAAGTAAAGCAATATATACATTAATGACTCTAAATCATCTTTTCTTCCTAATTCATGTCCTAAATGAGCTGCTATTGATGCATATCTTGTAGTTCCTAAAAAAGATTTCTATTCTTTAAAAGATCTAACTATTAATTTCTCTATCTTACATATGTTTTCCATTAGAATCTCTATATATTTTACTTATCCCAAAATCTATCAAGTATAATTTTGAGATCTCTCTACCTATCCCTAAAATCATATTTTCTGGTTTTAAGTCTCTATGAATCACTCCTTTCTAATGAGATCGCTCTAAAATCTAAATAGCTTATATTCCTAATGTTAACACTGATTTTAGTGAGAATTTCTTTAATTGCTTAAAATGGTAAGCTAAGTCTTTTCCCAACAATTATATTACCAAAATGTTATAACCTTAATCTTCACCTGACCAATAATATTTAGGAAATCCCTCTGCTCCATCTAATTTCTTTAGAATCTACACTTCCCTTTCAAGTGAACGAACTTCCTCATTTTCCTCTTTCTCAACTTTTATTGCCACTTCTTATTTAGTCAACAAATCGATCCCCAAAAACACTACTCCAAATGAACCTGATGAAAGTTTTTTTACTATCTAATATTGATTGTTGAAAATCTTTTAACTTGAAGATGCCTTCTAATGCATACTTTATTTTCTTTAAAATAATCAATTATTATTTATTTATCTACGTCAATAAACATACGTTTTAGATCATTAAAAGATAACTCTTTATCTTTTTTATTGTCGAACATTAACATAATCAAAATTTATGTTGAATTTCAAGAAAAATTAAATTCAAGATTACAATCATAAGCATAATTTTAAATTATAGAGTATCAGACTAATTTAATCAATACATATAAATTTAAGAATTTTTTCTTAAGACTTTAGAAAAACAATCTAATCTCATCTATTTTCTGCATTTGATTTTCTTATCATAAGAAAACTAACTCTAATTTTTATAAACAAACAATCCTTTGATCAAGATTTGCATGATAAAATAGATTAGAAAAAATTAAATAATTAATTTAGCGAAGATAAACTTATTTGATCCAATATCGTATAAATATTTATATCTTATACAATTAGCTTTCTATTTTCTATATTGAATGTAAATTACTGAAACTTGATTTATTATTTAAGAATTAATTCTCTTAATTGTTTTATTTCATTTTCTTGAATAATAATAATTAAGTAAATTATATTTCTCATTACATAAAGAAATTGAATTGATATAATTTTTAAATTACTTTATTTTTTGTTTTCTTCTAATAAGATAATTTTTGTAAATTTAAATTAAAATTAAAATAGGAATTAATTAATCTATGAACTTTATTTATGTTTTAATTATCAAGATAATAATTTTATTTGGCTAATAATATATTGCTAATCTTTATAACCATAATTAAAAGCCTATTAATAGTATTATTTAGCCATATTTTTTTTACCATCTGCTAATAACGAATTTGCTAAATAAAATTTTATAGCAATTAGTACCAATATGTGACAAATAAATAGGATCATTCTAAATTTAGAAAGCTTTTTAGAAGCATTCAATTGAATTATCATAATTTTTGTAAGCATGTAAGACATCACCTAAAATATTATATTGTATTTAATTTACCTTTCAAATTAATAGCAGCATGAAATTTAGGATTAATCTTAAGAATGTAATCACAGATATTTATGGCTTGATCTAATTTATTAAGCAATATTAAAGCAAGAGCTTTATAAAGGTTTATTATAAAATACCTTTATTATAATGTGCCTCAATTAATTTTGGGTTAATTTTAATCGCTTAGTCTAAAAAATTTAGAGCTTCATTTAATTAGTTTAAATAAATTAAAGCTTCTCCTGTAATTTAGTCAATAAGAAATTTACCTCTATTCTTATGTGCTTAAGCTAGCTATGGATTTAGTTCTATAGCTTTATCTAGCCATTTGATAGCCTCCTACTTACGATTTAAATTAATTAAGCAATATCCTATAAAATATAATTTATATTTACCTATATTGTTATATGAGAAACTAAATTTAGGATTTAATTTAATTGCTTTTTGACAACAAGTTATAGCTTCTTTATATCTAAGTAATCTTAGTAAGGCAAATGCTTTAATTAGAATCTATATATAACATACCTTTGTTATTGTAGGCAATTTCATATTAAGGATTTATCTCAATGGCTTTATCAATCAAATTTAAAGCTTCTTCTTCGTATTCGTCTAGCCCGAATAAGCAGAAAAGGCTAATTATTATATTATATTATATTATATTATATTATATTATATTATATTACCTTTTTATATATATCCTTGATAATATAAGGGATTAATAGAAATGGCTTACTAACTACATTCTGCAGCTTCTGAATATTTTTTAAGCTCATTTATTTAATAAGTGTAAAATAAAAAATTTTAATGCTTTTGCTTGCAAAATATCTTATCTATACCTTTATCATAATAAGCTTAAAACATTTAAGGATTTATAGCAATTGCTTTATCAAAATAAATGATTGATTCTTCAAAATTCTATATAATTGTTAATACCTATCCTTAAAAATCTAATATATAAATTTACCTTTTTTATAAAGTGCTTCACATAAGTTTGGATTTTTTTGAAGCTGTTTATCAATCACTTTTAGAGCTTATTAAAAAAGATTTTGTTTCACTAAAATTTAAATTAATAATGAAAAAGCTTCATTATTTTTTTCTTAAAAAGCTTAACTAGAATATTCAGAGGAGGAGAGCAACTCTTCAAGAATCTCTTAAGCTTCCTAGTATTTTTATTCTTTAAATAAACATATAGCTAAAATTTTATAATTTATTACCAGTTTAATAGAGTTTGTTTATAATTTCTAACCCCATCAAATCATCTATAATAATTTAGGAAGAGCTTATATTTTCTTAAGTTTAATTTGAACTGTTGATTATGGTACTTTTTTTACTTTATTAAGTTAAAGTCTGCTCGAACTCTTTAAAAGTTTTTAAGAGTTAATCTAATTTTTATTAATATTTTACAATTTGTTTCTTTTAATTCTTAAGAATTGAAATCCTTTAAAAAATTAATTTCTTATTTGATCTCATAATAGTATTAGTCTTTTAGTAATTGATTAATTTTGCTTAAAGTTTAGATTTCCCTTTATATTTTTTAAAAATGATTTTTATATTATTATTCTATTTTTTCATAGACTTCTTTCAATTCTAATAAAGTTGCCTATGAGTTTACCAAAGCTGTATTAATAAAGCATTACAAAGCCTTGAAATTCTTACAATCAATTAAGTGTTCTTTATGTTTATCCACAATGCAATAAAAACAAATTTATGGATTTGTTTAACATTATTTATTTAAGCAAAATCCAATAATATCATTTTCCTAGTGTTCTATAAATAAACAATAAAAATTTCTATTCATCTAAGTATTTAGATTGAAATAATAATTTTTTATAGAATTATCCAGATTATAATTTTGAGAATAACTTAAATGGATTTATCTTATTTATTTTGAAAAAAGAACAATATTAATTTGAAGACATTAAGAATATATTTTTAATTTATATTTTTTGTGAATGAAATGGTAAAAGTAAAATTTTTCATAAATAATATAATTAAAACAAAAATAAATTGAAACTATTAGAAAAATCTACAAAATGAATTTATTTAAAATTAACAAATTATGAAATATGTATACCACTAAAATATCAGATATTTTAGTGGTATAACAGGTAAATTTTATATGCATGAGTATAAATTAATTATAATTTTTTACAAGAATATGTTTTTCAAAATTTAAATATAAAATATATAATCATGCATAATTATGGACACATAGATGGAGATAGTGGATTAATGACATCATAATTTCATCTTGGAGATTCACCTAAAGCTATGATAGATTACAGTCATAGTGAAAGAATAGAGACTTTAGTTTAGAAAAGCATAATGCAAACAGAAATTAGAAAACGTAGAGCAGGTGAATCTTAAAGTCTTATAGAACACTCAAATATGTAATTAAATGGTCACTTGTTACCTTAAATTACTCTAAATTGTTAATCTCCAGCAGTTTTTGATTAAATAGTCCTTGAACTAAAACAATAGTAATTTAAATTTCTTAATTTTTTCGAGTAATTACACTTGTATAATGAGAGAAGCAAATCAAATGATGTTTCTCTAAACTAAGCGTGATTCATTTTGTTAAAAGATTATTAAGAATGTCTGTACACCAACATACATAGCAAGTTAAAGTAACAATAGCCTTATTTTGGTTAAATATTCAAAATAGAAACTGAAAATAGATGCTTTATCAGGAGTAGATTTTCTATAATATTTAGAATTATAAATTAAATGAAGATGTATTATTGTCTGTTTGTGTTGTGGTTAAAAGATATAATCAAACACATAAAGATTATGAACCTATAGATGATATGAGTCACATAAATCCATTTGCTATTACTGCAATCTCTATGAATAGAATATATCTATATTTAGAAGATAATTTAGAATTTAAATAAAAGTTAAATATTCTTATAAAGGACATTGACTCAGTAGCGAAACCAAAAAAATAATAATTACAGAAATATATGTAAGAAAGTTCGTAATTGGTTCTTGATACATTTTAGCAGTTTAAATAAAAGACCTTGAAATATGATTACCAATATTATTTGATGGCAATAGAAAAAGTAGTTTATGAATCAGTTTATGATAAACTATTTAATTTTTATCTTGATTTTAATCAAAAAAATGAAAATCAATTTAACATCAAAAAGTATTGATAATTGAAAATAGAGATCTCAAATTATTGCCAAGTTTAGTGAACATGAAACAATGGAATTCCTGGAAATAAAAAATAAATATAGATTAAGTCAATAATATTGGAATGGTATTGCTGAATTAAATAAAGTGGATAAATCTACAAACCCAAGAGATAAGTTAAGATCAATTTAATAAATGTTATGTTTAATAAAATGTATAAAATTCTAATTAATATAATTAGCATTAATATATGAAAACAGTAATTGTGAATTATCAACAATGGATGATGAATTACCTGTTATGATCTACATAATCTTATATAGCGAATTTTAGAATAAATTTGCATCTATTCATTATGTTGATGATTTTTGTAATACTGATCCTACAATAGAAACTGAAAAAAGAACAGTAACAACTCTTAGAGTTTCTTTAGAATATATTGCTAATGAATGGCAAATTTGATAATTTATATATCAATATTTTGATAAAATAAAATGTCTGAAAAAAAAATAAGAAAAAAGTACCATGACAAGATCAACTTTAAATTGGATCTGCCTGATACAAACAATAAGAAGGAAAAGGCAAGATAAAGTGCAAAAAACACTAGATAAAGAAAGAAGGCATACATAGAGAGCTTAGAGTAAAAGGTTTTAAAATTAATAAAAGTGTGAGGTGGCTTAATTGACAGCTGAATTGAATTAAAATAAGAAAGTAGAATCTAAGCCTAGTTTAGTGTAATTAATGGAACAGTTTTTGATTGATAGAAAATAACAATTCGATATGTTAGAGAAAGCATATTAAGAAGGAAATGAAGCTAGTATAAAAGTTATTACCAATTCATTAAGATTTAAATATGGTATATCTGGTTAAGGTCGTTTGATGGCAATTAATAAATTATGTGAATTACTGATTGATTTATTGTTGCCTATGCATATGAGATACCTCTTTTGGGTTGCTTCAGAAGGTTAGCTAATTTTAAATTATATGTAGATGTTGACATTTTCAAAAGAGAAAGATAATCAGGTGAGTTTTATTCCTTTGATTTGAGTGATAGCTAAATAAATTGCTTAAATTCATTTGGATTAGATGATGATTAAATTCTAAAAATATAAAATATGCAATAAACAATATAAGAATAAAGATCACATTACGACAATTTAATAATAGATATTTATAAAATATAACAATCAATTATTAAAGAAAGTGAAAAATGTTAAACTATTGTTGATGAAATATGGGATGTTTTGGAACCAAAATAAGCAGCTGGTTTATTGATTACATTAGATAAGGCAAATTTATTATATAATGATAGAGTCGTATAGAATAATTTAGAGAAAAAAAAGTTTATCCAGATTGTGTAATTTTAACACTAAAAAAAAGAGCCAAAGATGAGATTTTAAGATAATAACAATAATCTTATTTCGATATGAAAAAAGAAAATAAATAAGAAGAGTTAGGATTAAATTATTATTTCTTAGAAGAATATAATAATTGATTTATTCTAAACAGATTTATTTAAAAATTCTTATTTTAAATAAAATCAATTAAAATTAAATCATTTGGCTTTTATTTATTCTAAACTATTGCAATCTTAATTTTTTGGTAATAAACTTATAGAAGGAATGTTTTATACAGAGGCTTGAACAGAAGTCTTTTCACTTTAAAATTTAGATTTTAATATTTTTGAATCAATAATTCTTTTTCCATATCTTTATATGTATATTCTTTCTTCTGCATCAATTATATCACTGATAGCATAAAGTAGTTTATTTTCAAGATCGCACTTTTTTTACTTAAATTTATTATTAATATTTATTACTTAGTGGAATTTAGGTTCTAAATAAATGAAACTTTTAATTCTTTATAAAAGTTAATATTGAGGATATTCAGCTGTTTTATGGTTAGATAGAAGTATAAAATAGAATTCTATCGTTTATTTAAATAGATACTTGTTGTTGCATCATATTCAGCAATAAATTATCCGAAATTGCTTTATATACAAATTATCTGAGATTCTTTCTACTACATTTATAATAAAATATTTTCAATTCTGATTCTCTCTTAAGTCCAAGTTTTATCATTACTAAATCCTTTTTTTACAAACATTAGAAAATAGGATTTATTTATATCATAAAGCAGAAATCCTCTAAATACTTTCAATTATTATTCATCAATTAATTATTTGCTTGAAATATTTTATAGTTCATTATTTTCACTTGATAGTGTTGTAGAAGTTAGTATTTTTTAGTATTATTAATCAAGTTAATTAGGCTTTAAACTTAGGTATTTTTAATTAAAAAACGTATTGTTCAATAATAATTGTTCTTCTTTGGTCTTTATTAATTTTTCTATTTTAAACTTTTCCAAAACTTAAAGTTCTTATATTTTGAGCTAAAACAATATATTTTATTTATTACGTTTTTGTAATGTGGAACATCACTTAAATATGCATATATTAAAAGTAAAAGCTCAGCTTAAAAAATATCGTCTACAAATGTATGCGATAATAATATTAATAGTCGATCTTAGTATATTAATAAAAATTACTTGTGAAATAATCATATTTTCCTCTAACTGTTCCTAATAGTGAAATTATATGAAAAACCTTTTCTTCTAATACATTCTATTCATTTATCTAAGTCTGAATCTCTTTTATTGTTTATTCCCAAAGAGGAGTGGATTCAATATCTCTTCTTAAGAATAAATAAAATTAGTTAAGCTCAAAATCAAAGATTGTAAAAGCTCTAAAGCAATTCATAACTTTATGATATTATTTTTAATTTTTTTATTATTTTAGGAGAGAAAATTATATTATCTACAATTTGATATCTCAAATACATTTTAACTTAATCCATTAATTTATTATTATGTATAAAGAAATTAAGTTTGAATCCTAATAAAAATAATTAATTAAATAAATATGATGTGCTTTTAATATAATGGTGGGAATAAGAGATGTGTACATGGAAGATTTTAAGAAAAGATTAATGGTAAATGGGTAGATGTAAAAGCAAGGGCTTAAATACAAGAAGTTATTTAATAAAGTGATGAGAATGAGAATGAATAATAATTTAAAAGTTAAGACATAAAATTATAACAATAAAATCAGATTTAATAAAGTCAATAAGAATATTAATAAGAATAGAAGGAAGATTAGAAGATTGAATTTTTAGAATCATAAAAAAAGGATACATCTTGATTATTAATAAAATGAATCATATTAAAATTATAATCTTAAAAACTTTTCTTTTATTTAATCGGTTATAAGTTTGAGTTTATCTAATTTAGGGTTTTATAAGATATAATAATTTTTTAACATTACAATAAATTATTGGTTTATTTCAATTTTAATAACATAAATTATATTTTAAAATGATGTGTTTTTAATATAATGGAGACACTATGTGGGAATATGGCAAAGAATATAAATTAATAGATGATAAATGGGTCTAAGTCATTGATTCAAAATATATTAATGAGGCAATAAAAGAGACTATAAATGAGAAATAAACTGAAAAAGAAATTAATAATTAAAATTAAGAAAAAGTCTAAAAAGATTAAATTTAATAGGATGAACAAAACTAGGGAGATTTCCAAAAGCAATAGTAAGAAAAACAATCACAACTAAACAAAGATTAATCATGATATGGATTGTTTGGATTATTTAAATATAATTCAATAAATATATTATTTCTAATATTTAGATTTCTATTATTAATATGTTTCTTTGTAAATAAGATAAGCTGTAATTTAAGAACAAATTAAAATCTTATTTACAATAATGTATTCTATAATCATCTTTGAAATGTAACAAAAGCTAATATATATAATGAAAATAAAAAGGTATAATAAAATTTATTAGAAAAAGGCATAAACATTTAATAATTAATGGGAAATGTTGAAAGTATTTCAATAATGCTAAATTAATGTTGCAAGAAAACTAAAACATTAAATAATAAATTATTAATTTTTGAACTTAAAAATTAGTCATTTGATTAATTTTATTAATATCATATCACTAAAATATGAGTTGATTTTATGATATTGAATGAATTTATATTGACATGATCTATATAATGAATGTTATATTTAAAAAAAATTATTTTTATGCAATAAAATTATGTTTTGGAGAAAATAGGTTTAAAAATTTATAGTACTTCAAACTGAAAATTTGATCTAAAAAATAAAGAGATTAAGTATAATTAAAAAAAAGGAATAGGATGAGAATAATAAATCAAAATAAATTAGACTATTAAATTTCCAGGTTAATTAATTTGTTATTAATTATATTACTAAAAGTGTTAGTTCATGAACGGAGAAGATTTCAGAAGTAAATTAAGGGAATTTCATTTGAGAAGTAAAGAATACAGTTCTTAGGAGTCAAGAGTTACTTTAGAAGATGAAAAAAAGATGAATAATGCATGTTGTGTGAAATTATATTTGGAAGATCATACTATAGGTATAATTTAGAATAAATGTTTTATAAAAGGCAATTTAGTTCGTATGAACCTATTAAAATAGAAAGAAGTGACATTTTCTGGTTATAGACAAATTCACCCACTTTAACATACAATAGAAATAAAGGTATAAACAAATGGATCGATAAAACCATATGATGCTATATAAAAAACTCTATAAGATTTGAGTGATGAATTTAAAAATTTAGAAGATGAATGGGCAAGAAAGATAGCTGAAAAAGAGAAACATTAAATGAAATTAGAAATATGAATAATATTATAAATAAATATACATGTAATAATAGAATGTAATTACAGAAGGATAATCTGTTGATGAAAACATTTAAAAACTTTATTAATTAATAGAGCTTAAAGGTAAAGGAGCATATGGAGTAATTTGGAAAGCAATGAATAGATAGACTAAGAAAATTGTTGCTTTGAAAAAGGTTAATACAAATAGGTATCATGAAGGTTTTTGATGCATTTTTAAATGATACTGATGCATAGAGAACATATAGAGAAGTTATTTATCTCTAATAATTGAAATAACATGAGAACATAGTAAAACTACAAAGTATTCACAGAGCAATGAATATGAAAGATTTATATATGGCATTTGAATATGTAGAATCAGATCTTCATAAAGTATAAATAGAAGTAATAATAATAGGTAATAAGAGCAAACTTATTAGAAGTAAAACATATGATATACATTCTCTATTAATTATTAAAATGTTTGAAATATATACATTCAGGTGGTTTGATTCATAGAGATTTAAAACCATCTAATGTATTAATAGATTCAGATTGTAAAATTAAATTGGCAGATTTTGGATTAGCAAGATTAGCAACTGAAATAGATGAATTTACTGTTATGACAGATTATGTTTCTACAAGGTGGTATCGAGCGCCTGAAATATTATTAGGATCTCCTATTTATAATCATTCTATTGATATGTGGAGTATCGGTTGTATATTAGGAGAAATGATTTTATCCAAATCTCTCTTTACTGGTTAATCAACACTTAATTAATTAGAAAAAATTGTTGAAGTTCTTGGCAAACCTTCATAAAATGATTTAATATAAATTAATGCACCTATGTCTGATAAAATATTTAGAGAGATCTAAATGCCGAGACGAAAGTCTTTATTTACTTATATCAAAGCATCAGATACTATTATTGATTTTATAACCAAATGTTTAACTTGGAATCCTCATAATCGAATGACTGTTGATTAAGCACTTTTACATCCTTTATTAGAAGATTTTAAAGGTACTGAGTCTGAAAATAACTATCCTTCTAAAATCAATATAGATTTATCTGAAAATATTAAATTAGATAAAAAATAATATAGAGAAATATTGTATAAAATGGACTTAGATTATTAAAAGTAACTATATATTTAATAATTAAGCAATTAAGAATAAATACCTTCTGCTTTTAAAAGCAAATTACTTATAAATTAAATCTAATAAACTTATCAGAAATATTTAAGTAATGCTATTGACTCTTAATATTAAAGAGTTTTTAAATCTTAATATAAGTAAAATTAATTAAATTAAAAATATTAATCTTAAATAGATATTTAAAGTTAAATACTTTTAACTTAATCTATCCAATAATAAAATTAATAAACCATTACATAAAAAACTTAAGAAAATAGAATTAAGACACTTCCAGATAATTAAAAAGAAATTTTCATTCCAACTGAACCAAAAAGTCCAAATAGAGCAAGATATTTCTCTTAAAACAAAATTTTAGTTTAACCTCAAGTTCCACAATCATTTACTCCCGTCAGAAGTATATCTATGAAAAAGAAATTTTATAATGAATCTTCTGATTAATAGTAACAAGAAAATTTTTCAAAAAGAAAATTGCTCACTACATATTTAAATTAAAAATCTAAAAGGCCTATTCACCAAAATTTTGAAAAAGTAATCATACAAAACAAATCCAACATTGATCAATACTTTATTAAAAAACATCTTGCTTATCCAAATTATAAAGATACTACAAGTCTAACCTCAAAAGCTAAATGAATTTTATTTTTTCAAATTTAATTATGTTTGTTATAATTATAAACTTACTGGATTTAATATAATAATTACAATTTTCATGCTATACAATAAACTATTTAGGATAAAACTAGTATAGAAACAATTAAATTCATTTAGATAAAAAACAAAACTACACATTAATAAATATTTTACAATTATATCAGAGAAATAAATCAAAAAATCTACAATAGATTTAAATAGATCTATTGAAATCTCTTAACTAATCGTTATCTTTTGAATAGAAAATTTATTTTTTAAATTAATTAATTACTCTTTAATTAATAAATGTAAGAAATAAATCGTAATAGCAATTTTAAGATATTCTTCTTATCAATATTAAGCTTTAATTTTGGATTTATTATTAATTTTTATTTCGAAATTAGAAAATAATGTTTGAGAAAAATACTTTATGTTATTAATACGTTTGCAGCAAGCAATTTTTTATGGAACTTTTGATTAGATATATTGGCATTTTTGAAGAATTTACAGATTTAGTATAAGAAGATAAAATAAATCTATCTTTTGATATATTTTTAATTTTATGTCTATAATAGGAATTGATTAGAAGTATTTAATAAAACGAATTCGTTAATTTGAATAATATAGTGTAATCCTAGATTTATGAATTTAGGAAGCAGATAATAAGCTTGAATCATAAAAGTAGAGTTAGGAAATAATATATGTAGAATAATTAAAAAGATTGAACTAAATGAAAGGAGATTTAAATGTTAGAAATGGAAAAAATTCTAAGGGTTTTTTGGATAAAAATATATATAATTAGAATAATAGTAGAGAGATATTATTAATTGTTTTGGGAAGAATTAAAGTGAGACTGATGTTTTGTATATATGTGTAATAAATTGAATCATTTAGTTTAAACATAATTATTATAATTCTAGTTATTATAAACAGCACAATAGCAATTAATCAATATGGATGTTTCAAGACCAATGACTACTCCCACAAAATCTATTTTTTCTGATTATTTAAAAAGATAGAGTCATAGCTAAAGTAGATTACATTTCAGAACTTTAGGAGAATCTAAGAATGAAGAAACAAAAAAAATATTATCTGATTTTATTGAATAAAGCAAGCAAAGAAAATGTAAGAGCAATAAAAATTTTAGAAACTAATTAATTCTTAAATTCTCGACAGAGAACTTCTTAAGAAATGCTATAAAGTATAGTGTCTCATTCATCCTCAACAAATAAACTTTATGTACCATTTTAATAAGACTTTGTTAAAAGAAAAAATAATTCATTTGGTAGCTTTGAAAAGGTTGGATCGACAAGTAGAATCGGAAATAGAAGATAGCAAATTATTTAAACTGAGTAATTATTTCAATCTTAGATCACACCTTTAAATAGGTAAGAATATTTAGATAAAATGGAAGATTTTATTACAGAAATATTAACAGAAGAATTTAAAGAAATTTCTTCATTGTTTACGACTTTCATGAAATAATACTAATTATTCATAGATGATTATTAATTATAATTATCTATAAAAGAAAAATAACTTGAATTAGATAATCTTACAGATTTTGAAAGAATGAGTAATAAATATTCAAAAACCAGTTAAGAGTTTGAAAACTAAATTAAATTACTCAATTAAAATGTAGAATAATATTAAATAGATATTCATAAATTGAAAACAGAAATATAAGATTAAGGTCGTAAATATAAAGAGCTTCGTTAAAGATATGAACTTAAATAGAGAGAAATAGACATTAAAAATAAAAAGATTAAATCTCTTGAATGTGATATTTAATCTTAATAAAAGAAAATTTAGTATTATGAAAATAAACTTTAATAGACTTTTGGAAAAGAATAAATGACTGATATTAAATAATCTTATTAAGAAAACGTTTAGAAAAAAAATAGTACTTCTAATATAAACATATAGTAGACATCAACAAGTAATAATTTGATTCCCATTAGAAATAGTTTAAAAAAAGTAAGTATAGTTACTATCTTAAATTCTCCAATCAATTAAGCTACTGATTTATAAAAAAAGAAATCAACAACTTAAAAGTCTGATTCCAGCATAGAATAATTAGAAGAAGAAGTCGAGGATTAAGACAAATTAAATCAAATAGAATTAAATTATGATAGAATTATTGAATATAGAACAAGTGAAACTCAAGTAGAGAATGATTTGTTTGATATGTATTGTAAAACACTTGATACATAAACTGAATTAACTATGATAGGTGTTAATTATGATTCATTAAAGTAAGACAATCTTGAAAATGCTATAAAATACACTGAATTTATTCAAGATGCAAATAATAAAGGGGAATCTTAATAAGAATAAAATTTAGATAAAATGCTTGATCTATTATTAAAAGATGCAGAAAATTCAAATACATTAAATGGAATTCCAAATATTCAAACTCAGATTCAAAGTACCAAAAGACTTTCTGTCTTAGGAGTAACATCAAAAGATTCAATCAATTTTGAAGATAGTTCTCTATTAATAAATAAAAATAAGTAAAAAAAAGAGTAATAAATTAAGTAATTACATACATTTTTTAATTACTCTAAAACTAGGTTAGCTGAGTTATCTGATGATATTGATCAAAAGAAAATTAGTATAGTATCTCTGTAATTTTAGAATGAAAATCTATCTAATCAAATTAAACAATTATAAGATGAAATTCAAAAATTAAAACTTTAATCTATTGATGATAGAATTTTGATCTAAGAATTAAAGACCAAATAAGAACATTCATCTAATGTTTAACATATTAGTACTGAATAAAATTTAATATCTTCTTAGCCTTAAGTATAATCAAATGATCATAAATAAACAAAATAATAATAATAAGTCAAAAAAGCAATTAAAAATAGAATACCATAATTAGGTTAAAAGGTAATAAATATTTTTATTATAGGTTACAATATCTTATGATTTTTAAAAAAATTAGTCAAAATTATTAATAGATAAAGTCAAAGCCAAAAATATGTCAAAATTTACAAATTTTTTACCTTTAAAAGCAGTACTTAAATATATTAATACTTTATATTTTGATAAAATTCATAATTAGAAAGAATAAAAATAATTAAAAGATTAGGATATGTCTGCATTTATTTATAATTACTATATGCAGTAATTTGGTTATACTAAAGTGACAGAATAACGCTTTATGATTTTAGTTCTTTCAATAAAAAAGAATGTAAAATTAGTGAGGGTCAATGTATTTGCTAAATTTATGGGTTTATTTGAAGAAAATTAAAATTATAGTGCAAATGAATAATAAAGGTATTTAGAGGCTTTAGAGTATGTTACAAATTAATAAAATTTGGGAATTACAATAAAAGATAATGAATCCGAAATAAGATATTTTATTCCTTATGTTAGGGCATTGTCATATTTATCTTAACTTTAATAATATAATTTTTCTCAAGAAGAATTTAATTATTTAAAATCAGAATTTGAAGAACTTAAAGAAAATGATCCAAAAGGATAAAATAAGATGGGAATAATAGATTTTGATTTAATGATGATTAGAGTGTTGTAAATATTTAGGAATAATGTTGAGAAAACTAAAGCATATGTTATAAATGCATTTGCTGCAAGTGATTTAGATGGAAATGGAATGTGTAATATTGATGAATGGCTTTTGTTGAATAGACATATTGAAGGAGAGAAATATGATGAAGATAAATTGGTTGATGCATTTGAAGAAAATGCAGATTTAATTATAGAGGAAGAAAAGAACTTATCTTTTGAAACTTTTTCAATCTTATGCATGAGTCTAGAACTATTTAGTGATGCAGCTTAGAATAAATTTTTAAAAGTACGAAGTAAAATTTATAAATATATTGAGATAATTAAGATGTACAAATTAGATTTTAATAATTATAAGAAATGTGGCCAGAAGAATATACAAAATGCTTGTAAAAATTGAATACATCTGACCTAGAAGAATAGGAAAAGTAAAAATGGAGTACAATATTAAGCGTACTTAATGATAAAATATTATCTAATCCTTAATAAAATAAGCCTCTTTTAATTGCTCATAAAATATTTATTGAAGAAATTAAATGATTATTCAATTTTTTATTTTATAATTAAATAATGTTTAATAAACCTCGATCAAATTATTTAACATTAGACTTTAAAAAAGTAAAAGTTAGTGATGCTTAAATTTCATAACCTTAAACAAATAGAATTAATACATCTAGAATTTTCCTGAGAAAACTTAAAGTTGATGGGTATTATTATAATTAATGGAAGATGTTTAACTGATAGAGAAAAAAATACATATTAAGAGATTGCTAATTATACATAAGATAAATAAATTTATAAATAAGAATTTGAAGATGAAAGAAAGAGAAAGCTAGAATAATTGAGATGTGAAGTTGAAGAATTAAAATTAGATTATGAATAAAAATAAAAAGAACTTATTCAAAGTCGTAAATAAGTAAACAATGCTCTCAAAGGTTTAGTTAATTCGCACACTAAATATAAAGATTATTAAATTGGTGATGTTAAACTTTATTAATAATATTATCGTTGTAAGACTGAAACTCCATTTCACTTAAAAAATACTATTTATGATGCTTAAAAATATTAAAATTACTATGGTAAATTGTAGAAAGCTAATTTAAAACTTAATCATCAAGTTTAATTTGCGATGATATAATATCGTAAATAACTTGAAGAGTCTCAGTAAAGAATTCCAAACTTTTTAAAATCTATCTAATAAGTTTTGTGAATTTATTTTATTAATTTCGAGAAATGATTTTAATGTTTAATCTAGTGATTATGAAATATTTTAATTAAAAATCAATTACAATTTTTCTCTGGATTTAATTATGAAATATTCTTAAGAAAATTAATTTTCAATCCTGAAGTTAAAAATATTCACTATTAATAAATGAGATACTATATTTTTGTAATTTAATTAATTAATGAAATATATTAAGAAACTTATCTTAACTTTTGAGAATGAGATTTTAGAATAGCAATATTAATTAGAAAAAACTAGCTAAATCTAACAACCCGTTTTTATTTTTATAATTGTGCTGTCATTTATTTCAAACTTAGTTGTAATTGGATTTCATTTTTTTAATCATGAGATTGAGACCTGGTATTTAAACGTTGCGTTTAGCATTTTATTAATTTCTTTATTCATCTTTATTGTTATAATGAAAAAAAATTAATATTTACAAGAGGCTCTTACGATAGCTAATATAACTTTAGGTTTTTTAGAATTTAATGTTGATCCAGCATCAACTAGCCATTTAGAATTCTATTCTTATGGAAATACTTTTATGTAACTGTAGGCAGTATTATATATTGTCTCTAATTTCGGTCATGCTTTCATTTAAGTTTTAACTCATTTTATTTTACGTATTACGATTACAACAATTAATACATAAAGGGCTGATTATCTTTTAATTTTTATTGGTATAACAAGTGGTTTTATTATATTGGTTACAATATATTTTAAGGAAAAAAATTCTAGAAAGTATTTTATTTAAAATTTGAAAGAAAATTATTGGGAAAGAAATACCTCATTTATTATTTAAAAACCTTACATTAGAATCAACTATCAAAAAGAAAAATTATTATTTAATTTAGTGAAAGGTAATAAAATTGAATAATTTCCTGGCTATGATAATTATTATTGTGAAGGGTGTAATATAAGAAAATTATTAAGAATTTATTAATTAGATTAAAATATTTCAGTAGAAGATTATTTACTTAAAGAAGAAATTCACCTCTCTGAAAAACTATAAATCACATATAAAAAACGAAAATATTTATTAAAATTATGTAATGTGGATATTCAATAAATTTAATATTTATTAATTCTAGATGAGGTCAATACTTAATCTCAATAAGCAGAAGATAGAGAAATACAATAATCAAATTTTATTAAATTTCTAAGATCTAATAAAAAATATATCCATTAAAATTTTTTTAATTGGGGAGCCCTATCTCTTCTATTTTTAAACAAAAGAATTATTAAGAAAATAGAATTACATAAATTAATAAACAAAATCAATAAGGTCTTTAAAATTCATATATTTAATAAAATTTCAATTGAAATAAAATCCTAAGACTAAAATACATCAATTTTTACATTTTATTATTAAGCAAATATATTTATAATGCAACTTTTTGAAATTGTTTCAACACTACAACGAATAAATCACTCATAAGTACAAATGATTCTGTTAAGAAAAGGATGTGATATAATAATTAAAATTACTAACATCGACCTCCAAAAATTTGAATAATAATTTGACTAAAATTTCTTTTTAAAAAATCTAAAAAGTTTGTTGCTCCACCAAGTTTAAATTTAAGAAGATATTTAATTACATTTTCGAAATTATCCAATAAAATCCTATGTATTTAGTCCTTGAAACTTTAAAAGAGTTGATTTTCTTTTTATTTAAATTATATCTTTAACGTGATATTTAATTAAAATATCACGCTATTATTTTAATTTGAATCTCGATTAAGCAAACAAAAAAACATTTAAATTAAACTTTTAAATTTTAAATGTAAATCTTTTTTTTATTTAAAATTAATTTTTTTCTAAACTGAATTCAAAACTCTATTGGATTTTAGTATAGCCTTAAAAATTTTTTAATTCAATCATTTTTTCAGAAAGATTATCTAATTTTATCTAGTTAATAGCTTATCAATCATTTAATAGAATTAAAACTAATATCAAGAATTCAATGATCAAAAAAGTCAAATTTATATGTTTAGTTAATTTAACTGAATTCTAAGATTGGTAGAAGATGCTTTTTTAATTTGATAATTATTAATATTTAAGGTATGTAATTTCTGTTTATTTCTGGCCACGTCAGCAAAATGACATATAAGTACTTATTCAATTTTATGTAAAGACAATAAGTTTAACTAAAAAATAAATAAATGAATTTTATTGATTAAGAGGATTTTAATATCCCTTTTGATTATGAGGATGAGTTAATTTTCCCTCCGTATTATGAAAATGCAGAAACACCAGAGCATAGCAAATCTACTGATTTAGAATAAAAGTTTAAAAACGATAGAAAATAAAGAATATTAAAAAAAAGAATCGAAAAAAAATAAAAAGGAAATTAAGAATCAAGTAATACTCTATCAAAGGAGGAGTTAAGAAAATTAAGAAATAGAAATTCTGCATAATAATCAAGAGATAGAAAAAAACAATAGTTTGATTAGTTGATTTTAGAGAATTAACACTATTAAAATTTATTATAATAGAAAGAATAATAAATCTAATTATTAATGGAAGAGAACAATCAGTAAAGATTAAAAATATAATTTTTGGAAGAATAAAAGTATTTATTATAAAAATATTAATTAGTTAAAATTATAAATGTATGAATTGTGCTTCAGAATCAAATCATGAATTGATAAGAGTCAATGTTATTACTAAATAGAAGATGATGAATTATGGTTTATTATCTTTGTTGGCAATCACTTGTATTTTATCAATTGTAAATAATGATTATGAATTTTCACCAAAACAAATATCTCTATATTAAATTTCAGATTAAAAATACGATTTTTTAGCCCCTAAGCAACAATTTTAAAATTCTACATAATTGGCATTATACAGTAATCTAGTAATACCAGAACATTAATATAATAGTTAAACACTTTTTTATAATTGCACAGGTAATGAAAAGGAGTGCTAAACCTTTTTAAATATCATAAAGGCCGAAAATGCAAATAATTTATATTTTGTAAATTATGCCTCAGATTATTTACCTGCTGAATAAGATCATCATTTCGACAAAGGAGAAGATGTTTATTTAATCAAAATCAAGTAAGATGATGAAGACAATTTTATGATTTTTAAAGCAAGATGTTAAATAACAGAAAGTAACAAATTATTTTTTGAAAGAGATAGTTATGATTCTTATAACAATAGCCTATAATATTGATTTTTACTCTCTATATTTTTTAATTTATTTTTTTTATTTTTATTTAATTAATATAAATCGAAAAGATAAAAAAAATCTAGATAGTGTCATTATTTGTTAACAATATTCAAAACTTATTCAGCATTAAGATTTTGAATCAATTCTGCTTTTGCTAAAGTGGCGAAATTTTGTCTAACTCTAGTTATAAAAGTTTAAGAATAACTATCACTTTTAATCAATTCACCTCTTGTATAAAGAAAAAATAAAGCATATAAAGCGAAAACACCACAATCCTAAAAATTTAACTATCATTTTACAGATGTTCCAAATTGTCTAGGACTATTTTTTTATATTTTCCAATCTATTTTTTATGTGTTTTTATATTTTAGAATTCTTTCAACTCCAGCTATTATATCTGCATTATATCCATTTAGGGAATCTTGATATATAATAATGCCTTCTCGAAAATATACCAATACACTAATCCAATGATAATTTCCTAAGTTTATTGGAAAGTATGCATAATCATATTTAATTAATGAATCTCCTTTTTAATAATTTTTGTTTAACGATTAACTAGAAAGAAGACTTTCTAATTTAGACATTTTAAAAATGCCTTCATCAACTTATTTATCTTAATTAACGCTAAGGATTTCAAATTAAAATTATTTCTTTTAGTTTTCTGGAACTGAAGAATTTTGTTGTATTTATTGATTCTTTTAGTCTTTAGTTTGAATCAATGATTTAGAAGTTAGATAATTCTCGTTTAATTTTTTATCGTCTATCTATTATTTGATTTTGTTTAATTTTTGAATGTCAATTAAATTGCTTGGTAATTAGCTTGTTAATTTGGGCATAAATTCAGCAAAGAAATAACAATCAACCAAAAATACCTAAAATAATTGTGGAATTTACATTTCTTCGATTCGAAAAATACTTATAAAATACTTATTAAAAAAAAATCAAATGAGGACTGGTTAAATACTAATGGTTTTCAAGTATTTGAATGAATTCTTTATCAATTGTCACTCCATTTTTTCTATTATCAATTTATTTTAACATAAAAAAAAAATAATTATTTGATATAAGAATAATTATTCAATAAAATAACAATTCAATTTAATAAAATACTTCTGATAATGCCATTTCTTTTTAGATATTGATAACATCAAAATCAAAATAAGCATTCTTTATTCTAATTCTTTATTTTATCTTATTAGATAATACTTTTGTACTTTATAATAGAACTCACCAATATTGTTTCATTTTCAACGACCTTATTTCTCAATTGTTCATATATCAACATTTATTAATCAAATTTTTATCATGTTTATTTTGATTGTGAATTTTTAAATTTAAATTATTTGATCTAAATTCAATACCTAAATATATGTTTATCAGAGCATGAATAGAATATTTTAAAAATATAAATAAAAACAATAATATAAATCTACTATTTAAATAATTTCATCAAAATTCTTTTGGCTTCTACTCTTCTTACAACTAACTCTATAAAAAAATATTCTACTTTTTAGCAAAAATCAAATTTGTAAAATAAAACTTTTTCTTTCATAATTATAGTAACATTTGCTAACTTCTACTTAATCCAACCTACTGAAAATTCAAAAAACTTAAACTCTCTTTAATAAATTACATAGAAATACTCAACATTGGAAAATAAATATTATAATCACATTTGATAATTAATTATATATAAGATGATAAAAGTTTTTTTAATCGTAAATAATAGTGGGAAAATTCGAATTCGTCGTTTTTATGATGAAGTAGAGTGTATCTTACTCTTTAAAATTAGTCGCTAGATAACAATAAATTGAATAAAAGTTAATTTTATTGACTAGTAAATTAAGTCCAAATAGTTGCAATTTCTTTAAGGATTTGGATGGAATTTATGATAAAAAATGTAAAATAGTAATGAGATTTTTTGGAACTTTGTATTTTATTGCAATAATCGATGAAGATGAATCTGAATTAGGTGTTCTTGATTTGATATAAAATATTGTTGATTTAATGGATAAAATCTTTGATAATGCATGTGAACTTTGATATCCTATATCATCCAGATAAAATGAATGCTTTAATTGATGAAATAATGGTTGCAGGCATTGTAGTTGAAACAAATATTATGGATATCCAAGACGCACTTAAATAACAAGAAACTCAAATTAAAAATAAATGAGTTTATAATATGTAGACACACCCAAAAATATAAAAAATTGTTGATGCCTTATTATTCTGAAAGTTTCTTAAAGTAATTGCTTAATTAACTATAGTTAATTTAATTGTTTTTATATTTTCTTAATAATGAATTGTCATAAATGCATCTTTGCTATTGCTAAATTCAATCACCTTAAAGATTATTATGCTATACTCAATATTACTTAAACAAATGATTAAAATATAATCAAGAAGGCTTATTATGCTTTGGCAAAGAAATTTCATCCAGATCTTAATCAAGGAAGAGAAGAAAGGTTTAAAGAAGTTAATGATGCTTATGAAGTTTAAATATTTTGAATACTTCAATAGATACTTTCTAATGAAATTACAAAAAAAGATTATGATAATATGAGAAATCTTGGAGCAAATTAATAATACTCTTAAAATTCCGAGTATTATTAAGATCCTCGTAGAAATTATGCTAATCAATAATAATAATCTTATCGTACTAATTCAAATTATAAGTAAATTAAAACATTAATAAAGTTAAAAATGGAATACAAGAACAGCTTATGAATAAGCCTTTAAATAAGCATCATCTAATTTTTACTATTAACAATAATAATAACAATAATAATAATATTAAGAAAATGGATCCAGATATAATGATGATGAAGAAATGAGAAAAAAGGAAGAAATCTTGAATTAATTTGCTTAGGAAGCTTTGTTGAGGAAACAACGTGAATACTAAGCTAGATAATAATATTATGAATAAGAAAAGAGAAAAAAATAATTTTATAATGAAAAGGAAAGAGAGGCCTATGAAGACTATTTAAGATAAAAAGAANTAAAAAATGTAAAATAGTAATGAGATTTTTTGGAACTTTGTATTTTATTGCAATAATCGATGAAGATGAATCTGAATTAGGTGTTCTTGATTTGATATAAAATATTGTTGATTTAATGGATAAAATCTTTGATAATGCATGTGAACTTTGATATCCTATATCATCCAGATAAAATGAATGCTTTAATTGATGAAATAATGGTTGCAGGCATTGTAGTTGAAACAAATATTATGGATATCCAAGACGCACTTAAATAACAAGAAACTCAAATTAAAAATAAATGAGTTTATAATATGTAGACACACCCAAAAATATAAAAAATTGTTGATGCCTTATTATTCTGAAAGTTTCTTAAAGTAATTGCTTAATTAACTATAGTTAATTTAATTGTTTTTATATTTTCTTAATAATGAATTGTCATAAATGCATCTTTGCTATTGCTAAATTCAATCACCTTAAAGATTATTATGCTATACTCAATATTACTTAAACAAATGATTAAAATATAATCAAGAAGGCTTATTATGCTTTGGCAAAGAAATTTCATCCAGATCTTAATCAAGGAAGAGAAGAAAGGTTTAAAGAAGTTAATGATGCTTATGAAGTTTAAATATTTTGAATACTTCAATAGATACTTTCTAATGAAATTACAAAAAAAGATTATGATAATATGAGAAATCTTGGAGCAAATTAATAATACTCTTAAAATTCCGAGTATTATTAAGATCCTCGTAGAAATTATGCTAATCAATAATAATAATCTTATCGTACTAATTCAAATTATAAGTAAATTAAAACATTAATAAAGTTAAAAATGGAATACAAGAACAGCTTATGAATAAGCCTTTAAATAAGCATCATCTAATTTTTACTATTAACAATAATAATAACAATAATAATAATATTAAGAAAATGGATCCAGATATAATGATGATGAAGAAATGAGAAAAAAGGAAGAAATCTTGAATTAATTTGCTTAGGAAGCTTTGTTGAGGAAACAACGTGAATACTAAGCTAGATAATAATATTATGAATAAGAAAAGAGAAAAAAATAATTTTATAATGAAAAGGAAAGAGAGGCCTATGAAGACTATTTAAGATAAAAAGAATATGAATAATATTAAAGAGAAAAATTTGTAATGAAATAAAGATAATTCTTAGGAAGAATATCAAAATAAAGCCTAAAATTTTTAAGAAAGTGTTTAAAATATACATAAAAATTGGAATTAAATTAGATCAAATGTTACTAACTTATGGAATTCTATTAAAGGAAAGAAAGATTGAAATATCATAATATCTAGTTGAAATTATTATCATCAATATTATCTGTAAGATAATATTGTACTTTCATTTCGAAAAAATATCGAATAAATTCTTTCGAATATTTTTTTTCTCTTTAATCTTAAAATTATCCAATCTTTATGACATCCTTACCTTAAATTAACCTTAATCTCCCTATTTGGTTTTCTATAAAGTTTAATCAGTACTATTATTGTATTGACTAATCAATTGTCTCGAAAACTTATAATTTTTTATTTGTATACATTATAAACTTCTGTTAAATTATTAGAATTCTTTTAGTTTTGGAATTATTTATATTTTTTAAATCAGATTTTATAGATTTAGATGGATAATAAAATTTCTAATTAATCTTTAATTTGTAGTTTTATTCTTAAAAAAAAGTTTAAAATTTAGAGCATTTAGCAAGAGTTTAAATTTATTTGGAACTATATAAATTATCTTTTAAATTTGATTTCAAAATCTTCAGTTTATGATCTTTCTTAGTAATATTATTTACAATGTAGCAACTAAATATTTGAAGGAGCCAGTAATAGATTATTCCATAAAAAAGGGTTTAATAGAATTAAAATGGAATAAGAAATTTAGATGAGTTAGATTTGATTAGAGACAAAATTTATTCCAAAGAGATAGTATTTTTTTAAAATTAACAAAATTTATAGTTATTTTAAGTACAATGTTGAAAAGGGTTAAAAAATTATTGTTAATCAATCTTATAAAAATGTGGAATTAAAAATTGATATCTTTATTTAAATAGCTTTTGTAATTTATAATTACATAAAAAAACTGGATCATTTTTTGTTTTTAATATATAATTAATATTCAACCATTATTAAGGACTGTGAGAATTAGACATCATTATAAATAAATTATAGTAAATATATTCAAATGAGTAAAACTTCCTTTGCTGAATTACTTTCATCTGATAGAAGCCAAGAGAGTTAATCAGAATCATCAGAGTTTAAAGTTGAATTACGAAAACAAAGAGGTAGTTAAACAGCCAATGCTGATGCTAAACGTTACCATAAAATTCCATTAAAAACACAAATTTTATTGTTTTAGATGGTCTTTTCTTAAGGAAAACGAATAAAACAAGTAATAACCTAATATTCTATATTTAGGTTGCCAAATCATTAGGAATGAATTACTCAAGTGCAAAGTCTTTGATACATTATTACAAAAATGCTAAAAGACCAATTCCTACTGCTATATCCAGCATAATAAACTAAAATAAAACATGTGGCTTCAAGAAGTTGAGAAAAGGTAATGATAATTTTTTCGTTGATATATAAATAAAAAAAAAAAGTATTAGGAAGTATAATTATCATCAACGATTAAAGGAAGAACAAAACAAATGTAATAAATGAGTTCTAAACATATTGATTTATTATTATTTTACATTTAATTTCCTCCTATACAAAATTTTAAAATATTTTTTAGATAAAAATGTTTTTCAAGGTGCAATCTATGCAATCCTCGAAAAATATTATTTTTATCTTAATTATTCATTTTGTATAATAATTTCTTCGATATGAATTTTGCATCAATAACGCTTTTTAATAAATGAAAACTTCACAATCAGAATTATAAAAATTAATTATCATTATATATAATCTAATTAAAATGAATAACTGTGTATTAAAAATACTATCTTAAATTAATCATCTTATATTTCAATTATTGTAGAAGTTAGCTTTATAAAGCTATTAAATAAAATATTGCTAAATAATGCTGAATTAATAAAAAGATCTAGATTGAGGTCTTTGGATAAAAAATAAACAATTAAGAATCAAGTATTATAAATTAATATCTATTCTCAATTATCGCTTGTTTTAATTAAAGCAAAAGATGCAACAAATAGAAAATTTAACTAAAATAAAATTAAAAACTCTTTTCAAGAAGCCTTATTGAATTTCAATTGTTCTCTAATTTAAAGTTATATTCAATTCATTCCTTGATCTCTTAAGAAAATTATACAATTCAAAACATAATAAATAAATATATTTTTCTATTTTTAAAATTCCTGAATATAATCTAATTCCATTTTATTATGGTTCAAAAGAAATGAATTTTCTTTTAAAAAATAGTCTTTCTTTTGATTTTCAAGTATTTAAAATAAAAATTCTTCCAAATTTTAATTAGATTATAATATGCAATATTTGAAATTGATGAAGATGAAAATAAATAAAATTTAAGAAAATGGAAGTAAAAAACATAGGATCTCCCAATAGGAAAGGCAGAATTTAGAAATGGGTATGCTAGAATTTCTCTATATAATAATATATAATATAAAGAGTTTTATTTATTTTAGTAAAAATGAAACTTTGACAAAGTAAGGATCTACAAAATAAACAATAATTTAAAAAAATAATTAAAAAGAATATTTATCTAAGATTTTTTCATACTGTCATATAATGTTTAGATTCAATAAGCGATCCAGTAGATCCATATTGAGTAAAACATGTCAATAAAGAATAGTTTGTATCATAAAAAAAAGTCTAGAGAATTATATATTGTTTGATTTTGAAAATTATTGTATAAGACAAATAGATTTATTAAGAAAAATAAAAAAATCAGAGCTAGATTTGTGGATAAAGGAAACTTAGTTATTAAAGTTAGTTGTTTTAAAGTAATAAACTGATTTAGCTAACCGTATAAAATGGGAATTGATGTTTTAGATAATAATTTAGTTAATCATTTTATGAGAATGATCACACTGGATGGATATGCTTATTAGGATGTTTTCGATTTGATGAGATATTTATATATTTCATTTGATTAATTGAATTTCAGGCGAGTTATTTATTTTTAAAAATCAGGAAAATCATCAGATCATTTAATATATGTACTTAACATATAATAGATTATTAATGATTAATTATCAAAACATAAAATTTAGCTAAAATTATGACTCTTCATAATAACAATCAACTAAACTTCCTTTGATAATAGATTTTTAGAAGTAAAGATAAAATTACATCAAAAATAACAAAACTCAATCTAAATCTATGCAATAAAATTAAAGGAAAAATAATTTCATTCAAAACAACATCAAAACAGATGTTAATGAAATTATTAAATAATATCATGTTTCTATGTTCAAGGAACTAGAAGATAGGTCTCGGAGAACTTTAAAAGAAACAAAATTCGTATGGTTACAGGAAAATAAAAATAAAGATAATAGACTCATAAATTTCTATCAATTACTAGAACTAAGATTAAAATAACATTAAATTAAGAAAGATAAGTCAAAAATATCTATTAATGGAAATAGATTATAAACAATTAGTGATATTGTATATAGCACAATTAATAAGGAATGAAAATGAAATATAATTTAAATAACAGAAATTATTGTTTAAGTTTTTGTTTAAATCAAATATTTCTTTTTAGATTATATATATATTTGAGCGAGGTGTTATTAATAATCTTTCCTCCTCTATGTTATTTTTTAATTTCGTAACTATCAATTATTCATTGCTTTACATTGAAAGTAAAAAACAATTCAGTTATTACTTCAAAATAATTTTGATTGAGATATTTATCAAATAATAGCATTTACATACAAAATAGAAAAATGAGAAGTTATCGTACTTATATAATCTTACATATTTGAAACTTCAGAAGATCATTTTTGAGATTATAGAAAGTTAATGATCAATTTATAAAAATATATTTGTTTTTGAGTTTTTAAGATGTCATAAAAACGAATCGATAAAGCATTCATAATCAAGAGGATTAAGTGCTGTGCTGTTATAATCAACATATGGATTAGGAGAACCAATTTTTGATTCTTGAAATTCTTATTCTTTTGTGTTTTTATAGTCACCCAACAATTTATTGGTTTAGGAGTCACTTTTATCTAAAATAAGTTAAAATAATACTTTCTTATCTTAATTCTTCATTTATAGCATGCAACATCTATCCAACTTACTTAAATTTAACTTCTATATCAACACTTTGATTGTAAACAAACTTATTATATTATCTATCATACATGATTTAAGTT
The DNA here is from genome assembly GCA_905182985.1 of Paramecium sonneborni. NCBI lineage: Eukaryota > Ciliophora > Oligohymenophorea > Peniculida > Parameciidae > Paramecium > Paramecium sonneborni. The sequence goes on along the minus strand of CAJJDN010000028.1, from coordinate 437,599 downwards.
CTGCATTTAATCAATAAGATAGGAAGAAGTTTCTTATAATAGTTTCATATCTTCTTTTAATTTGTTATTAGTTTCCTTTATATCAAGAGCACATTCTTTAAATAAGTTCTATTCCTCTTTAATATTGATAGCTATAAAAATACCATGAATTAATTACTTGGTTCTTCTTAAATTTAAGATGTCTGTAAATCATCTTGATTTCTTCTTTTTATAAATTATAACATGGATCTACATTATTTTTAATAAATTTACTTCATTCCTTTTCGAAAGCATTTGTGCTTAAAAATTTATCCTTCTTTCGATCTGACTTTTTTGAAATTATATAAGTTTAACTATCTAGAGTATGTATTTATAATCATTTAATACCTTACAAAGCTAGAGTAATTACTATGCTTAAAGAAATTTTATAACACTTATTTCTCCATGAGCTACTGATTGTAGACTATGAAAGCAGTACCTTATGCAGTCCAGCTAACAATGTTGCCATTTTAAGGTTCCTTTAATTATATCTAATACTATATTACTTCTAGCATTTGATAAGTCTTTAGGATGAAAGTAGGTATTGGAGTTCTAGCACTCATAATTCTAAATATAATATTATTATTTTGCAAAAGCAATTATCAGATATTTAAAATTAAAGCAATTTAAAGTTTTTTCCTTGCAAAATAAATAAAAATCATATCCAAGCTTGAAATCAAACTTCTTTTTTATTGTTAATCACATAATATAAATGAACTCATTAAATAATTTGATACTAACTTTTATTCAAAATATAAATAACAAACAACAAATTAAATTTACAATAATTCAAGAAAATACAACGTTACATGAATTAAAATTTTTATTATTAATCATAGTTATTGACATTAAAATTATAATAATCCTTCTCTCATAATTTTTATTTTATATAAAAATAATTATTAGATTAAATTCTAAGCTAATAAATATTAATCTTACTTAATCATGATATAATTTTACATCTTACTCTTTTTATTTTAAATAAATTTATAAAATAATAATCAAATTTTTTGCTATCCTTCTATATTTTATTATATTTTCTCTAAGATAAAATACTATAATCTATATCCCCCTTAATTGATTATTAAGATTATTAAAATACGAAACTGTTTGAAAAAAATAATTTAATCCATAAATTTTCTAATTTTATTTCTAAATACATTAACAAATCTAACATAGCAGCAGATCATTGGACTTATTTCTTAAACCTAAAAGATTAAAAATTTTGATATTAAAATATTAGTAAGATAGATTCCATAAATTTTATATATTCGATATAATATTTTATTAGTCATGATCTAAGCTTCAAAAATAAAGAAAATAGATCTAATAATATTAAAATAGATATTAACCCAAGATGTAAGTGTGTCTATTTCAAAATGCTAACAACATTTTTAAATAAAAAGGTAATTTTTGTAATATCTGTAAAAATAAATAATTTTTAGGATAATAAAGCTTTAGTGTTTAAGAATTATTGGCTTCAAAAGTATTAATTTTTTTAATAATTCAAACTACGTCAAATAAATTATTTAGAATTAGTAAAGTAATTTGCAAAATTTTATTGTTTCAGTATTTCTTAACCTTATTTTGTATTTGAGTATATGTAAATTCATACTCAAAATAAAAATAAACTGCATTGAAAAATAATAATTAGGCAGATAAAAATTAACAATAATTAATCAGTTCTTTAAAGCAATTTGATAGTTTTAAAATTATTTACTCTAAATGAGAATTACTTCCATCAAATAAAATAATTTTCTTTTTTTAGAATAATGTATAATTTCTAATGACCAATTTTTATTTTATTGAAAAACAACTCGTCTCAATTTGGTTGTCCAAAAGCTATTATTTTATGTTTTAATACTGGAATTTATTGTAAAATTATTCAATTTATAATTGAATTTTATTAAAAGGTATATCTACAAGCGAAATATAACCAAATAATTACAAGTACCACTACAATCATAATGTAAATGATAAAAATCAATGGAATTAGTTTAAAATGCAAAAAAAATAAACTATTTAATTAGCATGATTATATATATTTTATCATAAGATCAATCAACATATCTTGAACAATCTTATATTCTATCTAACTAACTTTTCATGTTGCAAAAGGCTATTAAGTTTCCTAAAAACTAATCATCTAATTTATCACCTGATCTAATATACTAAAGATTTTTAAATATATTGTCACTGATTGAATAAAGCCAATCTGAATTGACTCTATTAGTAGCATTTTAATCAAATGATTAAAAATTGTTTTCAATCTTAATATGATCTTGCATGTCAGACTTTTAATCTAAAAATTATTAAAAAGGATTATTTTGTTAATCATAATCTCGTTTAGCTTCAGCTTTAATTTTTTTTTTAGATTTTTTTCCATTTGATTCTTATTTTATGCAGTCATAATTTGGAAAATTTTTTTTGAGTTTTTCTAAAAACTATGTTAATTTTCTATTAGCTAGATTAATAAATTCTTCAACTTTAGTTTCATCTACAGACCAGCTTGATTCATCATTTCTTTTAAAAACTACAGCAGATAAACATCCTTTTACTGTTCTTGTAGCCAAACCTGTGAAATTTTTACCATTTTATCTTCTTAAGAATGGGAGATAAGGTTCTGTTACATTAATGAGGTTATTTAAGGCAGCATTACCATTTTGAAGCTAAATTGCTTTAATTAAATGACCAGTCAATGACATTTAGAACAATTCTTCTTTGTCAATCATTTCCTGCCATTTATTCACATTAAATACTTTAGCTTACTACAACTATTCTATAAAAAATTATACTTATTTAATTGCTTCTGAGTGATATTTTCGCTCTTCTGGTCGAGGTTAGTTTAATCTTATATTGATGATTTAACTTAATAGTAAAGGTTTACTTTGTTTAAAATATTTATTCTAATGATCACATATATCACTCTACTTTATAATATTTTTAATATACTTCCACTTTAGTTTTTTAATCCATTGCTCTCTTTTTATATAAAATTACCCCCTTTAATAAATTAAATAACGGGGATCGTATTCCATTTTTAACTTAAATAGTTACCCCGTAATAATAATATATAAATAAAGATCATCACATTTTGATATTACAGCTAATTAATAAATTTCCAGTTGCTCATATCTCTTATCATTTTAATATTCAATAAAATTTAAGAAATCTAATCATTAATAAACGATTTATACAAATTATTCTAAAAATTCCATTACCTAAAGGATTATAAGAGAAGCTTTGATTGAACTCAACCTATCTGCTTAAAATAATTAAATATCATGTTAATTAATTTAAGTAAAAGCATCCATAAACTCAATTTTATCTTATTATGAAATCCAGTTAATCTAACAGCATAGAAGAAGAATCCGCTAATTGGAATCTGTCTAGTCCATAAGGGCCATAGATTTCATTAAGAAATACTTTTGCAAATAATCAGCCAGATTCATCAGTAGGCTCAATTGAATCTGAGATAGTTAATAAAGAAAAATCAGAATTAAAAAAACAACAGCAAATTATTCGACTTAATTCTGAAGCTAAACCAACTATGAAAAGAACACTTCTAAATACTAATCCTTTGCAAAAATTGCATCAAATAGCTGCAAAAAATAGATTAGTTAAATAATTCAAATAAAATCTCTTCATGAATTCATATATACTTTCAAAAGATTATCAGTAACAATTGATTTTAATTTTTAGAGACAAAATTTTATAATTTGAATAGCTTTCCTTAAATAATAATTTAGATTCTCTAATTCAGAAAACTCAAAGTTCACTCTTACCAGTTTTTGAAGCTTATAGTAACTTAATGAAAATATGGGATTTAGTGATGATTATTTAGCAATTATTGCAATTATGGTTTCTACCTTTTATAATAAGTTTTTATGGATCTGCTTAAAATATTGATATAATCAGAGAATTTTTGATTTTTATGATTTTACTTGACATCATTGTCTCAATGAATAGAGAAATATTTTATAAGGGTAGTTATATAGGAAATAGGTAATAAATATTCAAATAGTATACAAAAAATGGATTAATTGGAGATGCTATTTAATTAATCACATGGATTTGTATCTTAATTTTTTATTAAAATATAAATAATAAAGCCTACTTAATTTTATTGGGTATTTTTATGGTAATTTGCTGTATTAAATCTCTAATGAGAAAAACTGAATATTATATTGATAGTTATTAAAATAAAGGAAATCTTAGTAATTTCTTAGATTTGTTTATATTAATACTATAGATTTATTTTGTTGCTCATTATATGGCGTGTATTTGGCATTATGTGGGAGAGTTAGGCATTTAAGATGAAAAGACAACTTGGATAAGTGAATATGGGTTTCTGAATGAATCAAACACAACTAAATATAATTATTCCTTTTATTGGGCTACCATGACAATGGCTACAGTTGGATATGGAGATATAACAGGAAGAAATAATTATGAAATACTAACATCTAATATTATGATGATTTTTTCAAGTTGCATCTTTGCCTATTCTATGAATTCAATAGGAAATATTTTAAAAAGCATAAATGATTCTAAGTTAAATTACAGGTATCTTTAACCAATAATAATTTAGGAGGATGATATCAGCAATTAATAATTACATGCAAAAAAATTAAGTTGATCAATAAGTTTAAGGAAAAGTAAGAAATTATATTAAATACTTAAACCAAAGAGAATAAGATTCTTCTGATGATTTTGAAAGTTCGATCTCATACTTACCTAAAGGATTATAAGCAGAGATGAAATAAGATATTGCTCAAAAAATAATTCAAAAAATAAAGATTTTATAATAAAATTTTTCTCATACCACTTTAAATTTATTAGTTCAACATTTGAAAATTTAAAATTATGCTCCTGGCGAATATATTTATCATTAAAATGAATAATAATACTGTTTTTGTTATATTAATTAAGGGGAAGTGGGAATTGAAGAAGAATAATCTCAAACTCAAATTTAAGTACTTAAATAAAATAGTAGTTTTAATGAATATTCATTCTTCACAGAGTAAGTAACAAAGAGTAATGCTTTGAGTATTGGTTTTACATAAATTGTCAAAATAAATAGAAACGCTTTTCTATCTATCTTGAAAGATAATTAAAAAGACCTAGAATAATTTTATAATATTAAGGATACCATGTTGTTATATAAAGATTATTCTTTACTTTAAAAAAAATGCTATTATTGTGGATACACGAAACATGAAACAATAGATTGTCCATTATTAACTTATTAACCAAATAAGAGGAATACAATTCGGAAATATCATAATTCTTCTTAATTATAATCTAGAAAATATATTTAAAGACATTATCATTATATACCATCTAGAAAATAATATTAAGAAATTAAAAATACTATTTCGTATGCTAGAGAATACTATTTCTCAGATGTATTGATGTATGATTCTTTACAATTTAATAAACTTTAAATAAAAGAAGAAATTCCTCTAGAAACTAACTTAATTGAAATGTTATCACCTGGAGGGCCAGGAAAAGATGAATCAGATTTAACTCCATAAATTATTTCTAAATCAAGACTTCCAAGTATTTCAGCTGATCCAAATAATTTAAGAAGAATTAGCAAATTTTAAATACCTCAAAATATAAATCCAGAAGATAAAAGGCAATCAAAAACATAACTTGACTATTTTCAAATTAATTTCTCTGAAATAGAAATTGATAGTTTTTAGAATTATGAAAAGTATATGATTTAGAACAATTTAATAAACATCTTAAAATATTTCTAAAAATTCAAAAGAAGAACCAAAATTGTATCTAGAAAATAAAAATTTTAAGAGTCAAATAACAATGAAGCTTGATTACTTATATAAAATAAATTAATAAAAAACTACATTCAAATTAATTTGATATGACCGAAAAGAAAGGAGAGTCTTTGCAAGACTAAATGAAAAGTCTTTAGGGAGAGATCAATAAACTTCATACTGAAATTGATTCAAAAAAGAGGGAAATAACGAAACTAAAAAATGACAATACTTTGAGATTGGAGAAAATTAATTGGATTTAAGTAAATTTCTTAAAATTCATAGATAGGAAAAAGTAAGAAAAATGCAAAGAGAAAAGAAAGTTCTTGAATTAAATGATTAAAGTTTAAGTGTAGGACATGCTACCTCTAAACATTCAACTACTACAAAAGAAGTTTAACCTTTGTCAGAGATATAGAAACCCCCATAATAAGAGATATAATTAGAAAAAATGCAAATGCTAGAATTTTTTAACTAATATTTAGATCAAACTAATAAATAGATGGTTAAGTTTTAAGGTAATAGAAAGAAAAATGGAGAAAAAGATGAATATATTAATCCCTATCCTACTATAAATATCAAATACACTATAGAAGGTATAGAATAAGGTGAAAGTTCATCATTTCGTTTAGATTAAGCTACAACATTCTAAAATTTAAAAGAATTAGCTTTTTACTATTGGAATTTGGCTCCATATTTAAGAAAATTTGATGAAAAAGATAGTGAAATTATGGATGATTTAGAGCTAACTGATGAAAACCATTCAAGGATTGAATTAAAGGAGAAAGTTATTGAATTTTTTACTAATAGAGGAATCTCCAATATTTCTTAAATTACATTATTATTATAAAAAAAAAAAACAGTGAGATCAGCATTAAATAGCTTATAAATCGACAGCATCAAAATAAATGGTGGAAATAAATAAGCTACCTATTAAGGAGCATTTGCTGTTCATAAAAATAGAATTAAAGCAATTGATACCTATAATTTATTTTTTGAAAAATTTCCAGGTTTAAAATATTATATTAGTGAATTGTAAATTTAAAAAGAGTTTTCACAATAATAAAAAGAACTTGAAAAAGGAAATGCTGAAAAAGCTTAAGAATAGAAATTTGATTTAGATGATATGAATTGCTTAATTTTGAGTTCGATTGTGGTCATTTTAATATTAACTTTACTTAGCTACACAGCTTATTTAAGTCCTAAATTTGTTAATTTAAATTTTACATTTATTAATAATTTAATTGGAATAAATTCAAATGGAGAATATAACAAAATTACATCAATACCTGAATTGTATTATTATATGGAAAATTTTTTGGGAGCAACAATGTATAATTCTGATAAAGGAGATAACCCATTTCGTTCTAATTATGAAATGATAGGAGGGATTTAATTAAGGACTCTAAGAAGTAATTTATATGAATGCAAAAAATATGTTAATGAAATTCAAAAAAATAGTTGTTTTGATGTTGTGTATGATTCCTCTAAGGCAAATAAATCAAATTTCTTAAACTATTCATATTAAACTGCTGAATAATTAGGTATTAAATACTACCCAAAAGGAAACTTGACTACGTATACTGATGGAGGATATGTTGTAGAATTTAATAGAGATATCACAACAGAAGCTTTTTTAGAGAAAATAAATGACTTAAGAAAAGAATAGTTTTTAGATGCTGCAACAGCTGCAATATTTATTCATTTTGTAATTTATAATCCTAGCATAAATTTATGGATATAGGCAAACTTTTTATTAGAAAGAAATGCTTAAAATAAATTGACTCCTTATAGAGCAGAATTAACAGGCTTTATTCCTAATGTATATTATGGTGATGATGGTTAACGTTTATTTTAAATTGATATAACAAAATTGATAATGGCTAGTATATTATTAGCTTTTGTTGCATATCGATTTTATAAGATTCAAATTAATACAGGAAAATTAGGACCTGCATTTTTATATGTAACAATGGAAATTGGATTTTTTAATTGTGGAGTTGGTATGTTAACAATTATTTCTGTTGCAATGTCATTGTAATAGTCACTCTAAGGAAGAGATCCTTAAGAATTAGTAAATTCATCTGAATTTGTGGTAAATGATATAAAATATTTTATAGCATTTGGAATTAGAGGCAGATTTATACAAAAAGGCAGAATTATTTCTAACAATTAGTATTATGTTTTTGTTTTTAAGATTATCTTATGTTTTAAAATTAAATGACAGAATAGCAATAATCTTTTTAACATATAGCAAAAGTTTTAAGGAATTGTTACCTTTTTTGGCTATAGAATTTCCTTTATTTTTAGGATTTGTGATGGTATTTTAAATAATTTATGGGAATGTATTTCCTTAATATTCATCTTTTACTTTAGCAATTGCAAGTCAATTAACTATGGTAAATTATTTAATTAATCAATAGATTTAAGGATAATTAAATATTACTTAATTTGTAAACTATTCTCCAATAGTTTCAATGATAGTAATTCTATTTTACTATTTTTTTATGTTATTCTTTATTATTTCATTATTTTAAGCAATCTTGATTGAATGTTTTAGAATAGTTATTATGAAAAATGGATATCCTTAAGATAAAGATCAAGGTCTTTCTATTGGGGACTTATTTAGTTGGATGTTTTCTTGGACTTAACTATTTATTAGTAAAAAGAATACTACTGAAGAAAAATAAAATGCCTAATAGTAAAATAAGCCTTAAATAGATTAAGAAGAGAAATAGGGAATAAATTCTGCTACAGAAAATTGAATTAATTTACGCTAAAATATTAATCATCTTTTTTATTAATTTTTATTTCCTTATAAAATTCCATGAATTAAATTTCTAGGCCAATTATGATTTCTCTATCTGATCGGCTCTTAAGGTTATGGTGGAGGCAACGATAATTATTGAATTTCTGGAATTGGAGAAGGAGAAGAAAGCTATATTTCTTCTTGAAGTTATTAACTTAAATGATCTGATAGAGAATCAATTTATAGTTCATATTCAATTTTATTTGATTTTGATTCAATAGATGGAGAATCTTATCTAACTAAAATTTATTATGGAACTATTTAAATTGAATCTTCTTAAGAGTATTTTTTTTTGTGTTTTTTTTTTTTCTCCTTTTTTTACTTCTTTTCCTTCTTTGATTTCTTTTTTTCATGTTTAATTTTTTTTTTTTCTTGTAAATCATCAATAAGTTGATTGCTATCCTTTCTTAAAAGTTTTTCTAATTCCTTTTACCATTTATTTTCTTCTTTTGGATACTACATAACAGAATCAAAATCAAAATAATTGCATTTTGTAATCAGCTATTCTAAATATTATTTGTAATTTCTAAAAATTTCAAGGATTGTTTCATTAGTAAATATCAAATCTCCTTCATAATCTATGCTTTAAAAAATCAAAGATTCTTTTTGACAATCTACTTCTTCAGGTAAGCACTCTGGCACAGATGTTATTCCTAGACCTCCATAATCAATAGGAATATTATCCTTAAAAACTAATGCTTTCTATTAAGTTATTCTAGCAGTATATTCTTTTTGCAGTTTACTTAAATTAAGATCAGTTAACTTATTCAGTTTTTGAATATATAATTTTAGAGTAGCATCATTAAATCCATAATTAAAGTAATCTGTAATATCTATCCCTTTTGTCAACCATTTTTTTGAATTTGCATTTAAATATTCTTCCTTTAAAACTTGAGGTGTTTACAATTTATATAGAGGAACAGCTTATTTTACTTTCAACAATTTCTCTCTAATATTCATTTATTTTTGAATTATATAAAAATTTATTTTATATAATTTTAAACCTAAGTTTATCGATTTTCTAAGATATAGCAGAGAAATTAAATAAGAATAAACAATTTTCAAGTTTAATTGATTTAAGTTTCCTTTTCATTTAACTTAAAAACCATTTTTAATTTCACACTAATTATTGAATAATAATATATGTTAAAAATCGTAATCACTTTTTTTAAAGTTAATATGATTTTGTATAAATAATCATCAAAATTAACAAGTAGAGAAATAAAAGTAAATTAATATAACTTTCAAATTCTTAAAAAACTTAGAGTAAAAAATTTATGATATTCATTCATTATTTATTAACACTATTACATACAAATTTTAATATAAATTAAATTTCGTTGTATTTTTATTACTTTTTAAGAATAAAGCCTTCATAACCTTTTGCTTTAAAGAAAGAAACTATTTCATTTATGGGATTTTCCTAAATTACAAACAAGTAGCTAAGTTAAGAATATTTAATTTACATAATGCCATTAGGATTCATAAATTTGATTGCCTTTTCAAGAATTTTCCAAGTTATTAACATACCATCTTTACCTCCTGAATATGAACAATCAATTAAATTCACTTTAGAAACTTCTTCAACTAATTCCTGACCTCTCATATTATTGGCATAGGCTTGTGCAAATAATTTCTACTTTTCATAAAAATATTTCTTGCATCTTTCAACTTCCTCATCTTCAGTTGGAACATAAGGAGGATTGAAAATAAAAATGTCTATTCCAGATTTGTCTAAAGCCAATCCTTCAAATCCATCTGAGTTTATACAATCAAAATATATTTAATTTTCTTGAGTGATTCTTGAAGAAGCAATGCAAGCATCATAATTTATATCAATACCAATACACATTAAAGCTCTATTGTTTTATTCTTACAATAGTTTACTTACATTGCCTATCAAGATTCCTGATCCACATCCCATTTCAACAACAACAGCATTTTATGGAAAATATTAAATTTCTTCTTTTAAAGCATCCAAAAATAAGTATGAATCATCATTTGGTACATATATATTTTTGTATTCAGTTTTAGTTAAATTGATTTTCATTAATTTAATATTATTTAATTAATATACATGATCATTATTTCTTTCCCTATGTTTTTTTATGTTAAGTTTTCTAAGCTTCTTTAACTTATTCCTTTGCTTTTTCTTCTTTTGGTTATTATTATTTTTTATCTTTCTTTTCTTCTTTAACCTCAACTTCTGCATCATCCTTTAATTTTTTTATTCTCAACATACCTTATTTAGCTGACAATCCTGCAGGAGTACTAATAATTTAATAAAGTTAATTACTTTACTTCCCAAGCTCCACCAGCTATTTATAATCCTGTTTATGTGCATCTCCAGATACCAATAGCTTATCTCTTAAGAGAATGCTAAAATATTTAATTATCATTATACTGCTCCAGTGAAGGTATTAAAATATCTTTAATGCTATGAAATTTCAAATTTCTTAATAATTTTTCTTAATGATGCTCCATATCTAGTTCCATATTTTCCTGTTATACCTACCTTCTTTGTCTTCTTTGTCATTTTTAATAAAATTTAAAAGCTTTAATTTATTTACTCCTATTATTTATATTATTATATCAATAATCCTTCATTTATTTGATCTCATATCTATATATGCAAAATATGTAAACTCTTTCAATAAGATATGACAGTAGAATATCACAAAAATTTAGTATTCATTAATTTTAATTCACTAAAAATTAGCAAATTTTGTATCTATTAATTTAAAAGATATTATGATTAAATCTTTTAATTGGGAAAAAAAAATACATAAAAATATTAATAAATAGATATGTTGGATATATATTGAATTTATTTTAATTTAAAGTGTGCTACATAATGTTCAAAAATTAAATTTATTTGATATAGTAGCGTTTGATATTTAGGATATATTATTTTGATTTTATTAATTAGTAACACTTTAATTACGAAAGCTTCTCTACTATACTAATATAGATTATTACATCTTCTTATAATGGTATTGGAGATGTATATTTTGAAAATGTTTAACTTTTTAAAGAGGATATTCCAGGCATTTATGCAGGAGCTTAAACTTTTGTTTCATTTAAACATTTATTTAAATATTGAATCATTTAGTTATTTGATTCTAGTAATTTTTAACTCTCAGCTAATTTGTTTTTTAAATCAAGATTCATGTTTTCTTGATCTTTCAATCTAATTTCAAATGAGTCTTTTTCTCTTCTTACTATTTTTAGTAAATAACTATTTACATTCATTGATTTGTTTATGATTTAAATCATTTGCATCTTGTAATTACTATACAGTTTACTCCTATTAAAGAACAACCGTATTTTTTAGCTTTATTTTTTCTTTTTATTTACTGAGCTCATTTTCCAGTTTTTCTATGATCTGATTTCCTTTATTTACTTCTTCACTCATAACATTAATTCTGGTTTCAAGTTTTTCAATTTATTTTTTTTAATTTGCTACTTATTCTTCAAGAATAAACTTTAAAATTAAAAGCATAATTTACATTTTATTTTTTCTCATTATCTACTAATTATTATTTACTATTCAAAAAGTCTTCCTTGTCTCGGATTAATTTTTCGAAACCCTCCTTTTAAATTCTTAATTCAATCAATTACCTTTCTTATGTAAATTTTAGAGTATCTAATTCTTTATTTTATAATCTAAATTCTTAATTCTCTTTTTAAAATTATAAAGTTTCTTATTGAAGTATGGCTAATTTATTTTTGAGTTCCCTTTCTGATTAAATTAATTGTGATCTTTATTCAGACAATTCTGTATTGATCTATTATAGTTGTGTGTATTTATTCTATAATTCAAATACAATTTTATCATATTTTTCAATAATAAACTACTTTTCATTTTCACTTTCTCTTTTAAAATTGGTTTCTTTACTTAAAGATTACTCTCTAAAATCATTAAATTTCTTCTATTCTTCTAATAATAATTATTAAGCCTTTGAATCTTTATCCTCTGTTAGTTTTCTATTTTGAGACTTCAAATTTTCAAGTTCCCAATGTTTTTCATCTAAAAGTTCAGATAATTTCTTGTTTCTTTTTTTATTTTCTTCATTATCTTATTTTTCTATTGCTAATTTATTTGCTAAAAATGCTTTTATAACATCATCTGTTGCACTTCTTAATTTTAAAGATAGATGAGTCAATTTTTTAAACTCGTTATTTTCAATTACAGCAAGAATAGATTCACCATTCTTAGTTTCCAAACAAACATAAAAACTAAATAATCTCACATTTTTTACTTCACTTTTTCATCTCTTTAACTATTAATACACAATTATAATAGATCTGCAAGTTTCATTGGAAAAGTGGCAAAATCTACATGCAAACTTTATTCATTTTTTAATGTTAAAAATTCTCCTTCTGTCAAATCAAGTATATACAAAAACTGTAAATTGTTATCATCTGTTAATTCAATCCTTAATATGTAACCATGAGCTTATTAACTTTATTGCATTATCATTTTCAAAGTTAATTATGTATTCCAATCATCTGTTACTTATTTCACTTTTACAGGAATTTATAAAGTGAAAAGCTCTTTAGAAACTGCAGTAACAGGAGCATTAACAAAGCTGATATTGACAGATTATGATTAAGGTTTATTACTCATTTAGTCGTATTTCAATTTTTAAGATGATTGAAAATCATTGATATTTGTTGTAGATTTGGCTGGAGTCTATTATATACCGAATTCTATTCTTTTGAAATTCCCCCTATAGTCTTACATTATTATATTTTAAATTTTAACTGTTAATTAAAAGCAAAATTTTGTATAAATCAATAACATTATCCTCTAATTTTAGCTCTAGAAATGGAGATAGAGTTACTTTTGAGTTCATAATTTAATTTTTTTTTACAAAATCCTTTCTACTTTTTAAAATGAAGACCAATGCAAATATCTGTATATTTAAATGACAGCAATATCCATGCTTTAAGATTTAGTCAGTCAAGTTTTTAAATTCAAAGTTTATTTTATGCTTTTATTTGAATTTTTGACATTTTTAATTATTTTTGAAAATTGAAATTTTCTATTATTACCTTTGATAAAAATTGAATATACTATTCTCTAAACAATTTTTAATCATGTAATTAAACAATGAATTATATAATTAAATTCAAATGATAAGGTTTAAGGGTATTCAAACTTATAAAATTAAAAAAGCAATAATATAATAATATTTAAATTTTATAAAAATATTCATTTCTCATTGTTAATTGATGTAAACACAATAAAAATGATAGAAAGAGTACCGTAATTCAAGTCAACTTAGTGGTATCCTAGTTAAACAAATAAAGATAATATTGTGACTGCCCCAGGAAGAATCCACATCTTTATTGTCTTTTAAGCCTAAATTTCATTTTAAGCTACATAGGCAATCATTTATAAAATAGTCATAAACGTTATTTCTCTAAAAAAAAATAATTTAAATAATTTACAGAAAATAAGCGCCTGAAAAAATGTTTTACACTTCCTGAGCCATAAGATTTAATAAAATGTATACAGGTAAACCAAAAAGGCTTTAGTAAAGCATCAAAGTGAAAAAAGGAAGTTGTTTATTCATCAGAAATTTAATAACATGAGAGAATGCCAAACATACTGGTTAAAGAAGGCAAACGAAAACAAATAGTAAGTTTTAACCGAATAGTAAAGTTGATAGAGTTTACATCAAAGAAATGACTAAATTTAATTGATTTCCTGCTTAATATAGAAAATGATTAAACACTTATATATAACCTGGAGTTAATTAATGAAAAGCGCATATTTCTGAAAATGGAAAATAAAACCTAAATAATAGAGAATCATTATACATTGCCCAAAATCCAACTAAGGAAGCTATAACTTGACATCCTGCCATAGCAGCTATAACTCTGAAACATGATTAGTCTAGCTGAAAAAGACGTTTGTCAAAAAATTGAATGTACATCAAAGTCATGATTATATTAACAATGCATCTTTATGTAGCTATTGTAATTGCATCAATATTTTAAACTAGTGAAAATCCAATCATTAATTGCAATAATTAGCATAATACATAAATTCCACATAGTGTTTATGGAGAAAGCTTTGAAGCAGTAGGAATTTACTCTTAAGTCTCATTAAGAAGGTTAGTATTGTTAATATTAGCATGAAAACTCAAATTTGATTCAACTCTATTTAATTTCTCTGACTTTAGATCATCCATTTTATTATAAATATTAATTGTATAAAATAATGCTTAAAATGAAAGACAAAAGAATACAATTTATAATATCTATTATCATTAATTTTTATCAAAGCCTTTAAAAAATTAATAAAATATTTTAATTCTGACTAAGAATTTAATCTTTGGTCAGATAAACATCTCGAAATTAAAGTAAATTGATTAGTATATATAATATTTAATATAATTTTTATAAATATTTAACATTATTTCAATGGTTGTCAAACAAGCAAGGAATAAATTATGCAAGTACCCTATTAATTAAAGATGTTCAGGAACCCCAAATGACAAATGAGTAGTTATTTGGTTTATATGATGACTTTAATAAAGATAATATGTAAAAAATAGATCCTTTGAGATAAACAAATAAAAAGAGATCGGTCTTAAACATAAGATAAATCAAATTTAGAAAGAGTTTTAATTTAATTAAGTAATGTTATAGGATGAATGGTTGCAAGAATATTGAGAAAATAAAAAATAAAAAATAGATTATCAAAACTCATTTTTAGCTTTGGAAAAAGTGGGTGAAATGTTTTGAATAAAATACAAATTTTAAAAAGATAATCAACTAGGTGATAAAATTTTAAGAGATGTAAAGATTAAGGACAAAATACGCTAGCAATATAAATTTAATCATCCTAGTGGCTATGATTTATAAACTCTGATGATGATTATATTTTTTAAGAATCTTATTCCCAATCATGAGTTAAATTATTAATTCTATGAAAAAAAAAGGAGAAAATATTTATCCAAAGTTTAGCATAATTTAATTTAACCAACTGAAGACCCGTAAAATTAAATAGTTAAAAATTATATTCATGGATAAAGCAAGAATTTTAGAGAATAAAAAAAAGATATATTTTAAAAGAAAAGGCATTTTTAATAGCCAAATTATTTAGAAGAAAAAAATACAATTAATTGAAATTAATTATAATTTTATTTACGAATTAATTTGATATTTCAAATAATTAACATTAAATAAAAAGCATTCAGTAATCGTTTATAATCGTATGACTCTAGATCTGAATCTCTTCTATAATAATATGTTTTAATTGCATCTGTTGGCAAATCTATTAAATTTCTTTTTTAATTTCCATCATCTCAGCCTCTTTATAACATAAAATTAAATTTATTCAAACTATCAATTTTTCTTATTATAAAATCATACTTTTGTATTTTTATGTTTCATATTTTTTATCATCAACATGATCAATATTTAATTCTTATAAATGTTCATAAATTTATCAAGATCTTAACATTATTTGAGCTCAAACAATTTTTTCTGATATTGAACAACTCAATTTAAATTTGATAACGCTAAAATTAATATCTCCTTCTATTTAGAATTTATAATAAGATAGATGAATTTTTTTAAATATTAGCCATAAGAAAGTAAAAGGAAATATGATTATAAAAAATGTAAAAATTAAGAGGTGAGGGAAATTTTTGATAATTTTTATTGATATGCATAATTTCATTTTCATTGTCAGAAAATTAAGGAAATCAAAATGGGCAAGGCATATAGATAGGATCCATATTCAGTAGTAACGGGATCAGTTACGTTGGTTTAATTATTATCTACAGTGGTGTTGTTGTTTGTACTTGTGGCTCCGGCTCCACAGGCAATACATTTTTTAGTACTAGCATTCCAACTGTAGGTATATTAACTCAGTTTGTAACATGTATCTTATGTCAAAGCACTTGGATCTCCAGTGACACATTTTCCTCCTTGTACCTGACAAACAGTGTATCTTTTACCATCAAAACTTGGGACAGTGACACATTTAGCAGTTCCTTTAGCAGCTGAATCACAAGTATGATTGGAACATGAGCTAGCTGTAGTACCAGCTGCGGCAGTCCATTTACAAGTTAATGATTTAGATTGGCAAGCATTTTGATCTGAATTAGCATCTGAACATTAAGTAAATAATTTGCATGTTCCAGTTGTTGTTGAACCTGAGGCTGGAGTAAATGCACAAGCACCATCTGTTCCACCAGCAGAACAAGCTTCTTTAGTTGTGTATTCTGCACATTTTCCTTAATCAATACATTTAGTTCCATCTGAGATACATCCAAATAATGCAGCAGCACATTCAGAACTTTTAGTCTTTTTAGTATCTGAACAAGTCTTTGTTTTACATGTTTTGGCTGTAGTATCCCATACACAAGCTTTAAATTAACTATCAAGGACACAACCAGCTTATTTTGTATATGAAGCACAGTCAGCCAAAGAAGTACATTTTGATCCATCTGTTGTGCATTTAGTAGTTGCATTTATTTAATATCCAAAGCATCCATTATGAGTTGAAGTAGAAGTGGTTGCATCAGAACATTGTCTTAATCTACATGATGATGTATCTTTATCAAATTGACAAGTACCATCAGTTCCCCCAGTCTTACAAGCCGTTTCACTATCAGCATAAGCCGAACATTCACCCATCTCTATACAGTTTGTTCCATTAGTAATACATTTAGAATTGAAGGCTGAACATTCTGTTAGTACTTTGGAAACTAAATCTGTACATTAAGTAAAGAGTTGACATTTCTTTGTAGATGTTACCCATCCACAAATACCATCAGTACCTGATTAACATTATATTTATTTTGTATAATTTGCACAAGTCTTTAATGGAGTACATTTACTTTCGTCTGTTGTACAATATCTAGAAGCTGCTTAACAACTTGCTACTGTTTTCAATGACAAATCTGCGCATTTATAATATTATTAGCAAGCATTATTGTTCCAAAGACATGGTTATAATGATGAGTCTTAAAGACATTTAGCCTATGTTTTAAACATATCACATGTAAATGTAGATTTCATACATCCAGCACCATTACTAACACAACCTGATATGAATGCCTCACAATCAGCATCATTTGTTATTGTATTCGCAGCATCTTAGCAATCTTTTGCTCTACATCCTTTTATTTAAGTACCTGCTACTACTGTTTCATCCCAAGTGCAACTTCCAATTAAATCTGTAGATTTTGCTGCTACACAAACTTCTTTTTTTGTATAACTGGTACATGCTCCTTTAGTAACACAACCAGCACCTCCATAAGTACAGGTTGTAGAATATTCAACACAATCTGTTTCTGAACTAACTGTTAAAGGTAAATCTTCACATTTTGCTTCTGTGCACGCACTGTTTTTCCAAACACAAACTCCAAATCCTGATGTAGATTCTGATGATGAGCATACACTCTATCCACTAGCTGTGAAACTACTACATGATGATTGAACATCTCTACATTGAGAGGCCCATGTACAAATAGGATTATTTCCACTTTTAACAGCAGCACAAGAAGAAGAATTTTATACATCTGCACACAAAATAGCAGTTCCACATCCACGACCATTAGTTTTGCATCCTTTTTTATAATTATCACATTCAGTATCAGTAGTTAATGTTAGAGGAGCATCTGAACATTTAGCAGCAGAACAACTAGTTGGTGTTTCAGTTTAGAGAGCAGTACCAACACAAGGTCCATCCGAAGCAACATATTATGCACATGTGATAAAGTTACCCTTCATTTAAGCACATGCTTAAATAACATCACATTTCGTTCCATTAAAATGGCATTAAATACCATAATTTTGACAAACTTATTCAGTATATGAATCAGCAGATAATTTAGTACAATCTTTAACTTTGCAAGCAGTTGTAGCAGTAGCAGTTGAATCATTAGTACATGATTTACCATTACCTACTGCTTTTTCACAATCAGCTTAGACCCCTTAATACGCAGAACATTCAGCTGTAGCATCAACACAACCTGGTCTTTTGGTAACACAACCCTTCATAAAGGCTGCACAATCAGCATCAGTAGTAGCAGTAGTATTATGAGTACAAGTTTTATCAATACATGCTCCTTTGGTAGTTAAAGATAAACTCCAACATGGTTTACCATTTCCAGTTAATAATTTACATCCATCTTAATTACCCCATTAACCACTACATTTAGTAGTTCCATCAATACATCCTTTACCTGTTGTAATACAACCATCCAAAAATTTCTTACAATCTGCATCAGTTGTAGCAGTTCCATTATCTTAACATCTTTTTGAAATACAGGCTCCAATAACAGAGGTATTACTTTAACATTTAGATCCCCAAACTGTTGCAGTTAGTTATTAACAACTCTCTGAAGTTCCTTCCAAAGTAGTGCAAGCTGCAGTTACATCCACACAACTAACTCCATTAGTCTTACAAGTTGGTAGCCATGCTTAACAAATGGCATCTGTATTTCCATCAGTCTTTAAAATACATGTTCTATCACTACATTTAGTAGCACTAGCTACCCAATGACATTTATATCCATTTGTATCAATTAAATTTTGACAAATATCTAATGAAGTACCATTATATGTATTACAAGCTCCAATTGCTACACATACACTACCAACAAACATACATTTATTTGATAATACTGCATCACAACTTGCTTAATTAGTTGG
Organism: Paramecium sonneborni; assembly: GCA_905182985.1. NCBI lineage: Eukaryota > Ciliophora > Oligohymenophorea > Peniculida > Parameciidae > Paramecium > Paramecium sonneborni. The sequence continues at coordinate 418,309 of CAJJDN010000028.1, read as the reverse complement.
ACTTGTGATTTCTGCACATGTTAAATCTGAACATTTAGTACCAGTTTTCCAAAAACATTTACCTCCTGTTGTATTAACTAAGTTTTTACAAGCATCCGTATTATTACCATCATATGAACTACAAGCTCCTATTGCTACACATGCACTACCAACAAACATACATTTTTTTGGTAATACTGCATCGCAACTTGCTTAACTAGTTGGAGCTGGACTTGTTATACCTGCACATGTTAATGTTTAATCTGAACATTTAGTAGCACTAGCTACCCAATGACATTTATATCCACTTGTATCAAATAAATTTTGACAAATATCTAATGAAGTACCATTATATGTATTGCAAGCTCCTATTGTTACACATGCATTAACAACAAACATACATTTATTTGATAATACTGCATCACAACTTGCTTAATTAGTTGGACTTGCTATATCTGCACATGTTAAATCTTAACATTTAGTACCAGTTTTCCAAAAACATTTACCTCCTGTTGTATTAACTAAGTTTTTACAAGCATCCGTATTATTACCATCATATGTACTACAAACTCCTATTGCTACACATCCAGTACCAACAAACATACATCTATTTGGTAATATTGCATCACAACTTCCTTAATTAGTTGGACTTGTGATTTCTGCACATGTTAATTCAACTTTGCATGATTCCCTTCTTGCACATCCTTTTGATAATGCTAAGCAACCGGCTTAATTTAATGAATAACTAGGACAAGTTTAAGCACTTGGAACACATCCTGCTCCTGTTGTTACACATCCTTTCAAGAATTTGTCGCATAATTCATCTGTTGTATTAGTATTGTCTGCATCGGTACATGCTTTATCTACACAATTTGATCCAGCTTTCCACCAACAAGGATTTACTTAATTAGCACCTTTGAATTTTCCACAAATATCTGTGCTACTTCCTGGATAAGCAGAACAAGCTGCACTCGAATCAATACATCCAGCACCATTTGTTAAACAATTTATATGATAAGATTTACAGGCCTCATCAGTTGTAGCATCTTTATTATCTGAACATACAGGAGCAGTACAATCAGTTGAATCAGTAGCAACATTTGTATTAGTACATTTAATAGTGAATCCTTCACATGTTGCTTTAGTTCCTTAATAGCTAGTACAAGCAGCACTAGGAGCAAGACAACCAGTTTTCTTTGTTAAACATCCCTTCAAGAAGCCATCACACATAGAATCAGTGTTATATGATTAGGGTGCTTAAACACATGTTCTATCTACACAAGCACCAGAGACCCACCAACAAGTGTTGCCATTTTACAAAGTAACAGTCTTACATAAAACTTCAGTTTTAAGATCAACACAAGCTGAATTTTAAACACATTAAGGTGTCCATTAACAAGTTGATTTTCCATCACATTGACTGCTATTGACTAATGTACTACAAGCACCAGCATCCATACAACCACCAGTTCCAGTTGCAATACATCCAGTTTAATAATTAGAACAATCTTCATTGGTAGTTAATGAAGCAGCAGCATCTGCACATTTTTTAGGGAAACAACTACCACTACTAGCTCCACCAGCACATTTACCATCAAGACCTATATATCCATCACAACTTGTTGAATCTCCAGTATAAGAAGAACAATTTGATAAAGTAGAGACACAACCTTTACCAGTAGTTTTACATCCAGTTTAATAATCATCACATTTAGCATCTGTATCCAAAGTAGCATCAGCATCTTTACAAACTTTAGCAGAGCAAGCAGCTTCAGCATCTGATGCACCTTTACATTTACCATCAGATCCAATATATCCATCACATGTGGATGAGGTTCCTTTGTATGAAGAACAAACACCTCTTTGAGTAGTACATCCTTTACCAGTAGTAACACATCCAGTCTTATACTTAGCACATTCATCATCATTTGAATAAGTTTCTGGAGCATCTTTACATTCAACAACACTGCATGTTTTACCTTCAGCTACTCCTTTGCATTTACCATCTGAACCAATCTTATTTGCACATACTACATTATCTCCTGTCTAAGTAGAACATGATCCTAAAGGAGACTTAACACATCCATAACCATTTGTAACACAACCAATCTAATACTTACCACAGGCGGCATCTGTAGTTATTGTTACCTCAGCATCAGTACATACCTTTACCGTACACTTATCTTTTCCTTCTACTCCTTTACAATAGCCATCTGATCCTTTCAATCCTTCACAACTTTCTATATCTCCACTATAAGTTGAACATAATCCTAAAGAACTTACACAGCCTTTTCCTGTTGTAACACATCCTTTGATAAAGTTATTACACTAAGCATCTTAGTTAAAAGAAACATCTGCTTCAGTACATTTTTGCTCTCTGCAAGATGTATCCCAAACACATGTTCCTGATCCTCCAGTACTTCCTTTTCCAGTACAATCTTCTTAAGTCTTATAAGTTGTACAAGTTCCAGGATCAACACAAAATGCTTATCCATCTGAATTACATTGTTTTGATATAGCCTAGCATTCAGCGTCTGATGCCCCCTTATATGCTGTACAGCCAGCAAATATTTAACATACTGAGTCTATATAAGCACATCCTTTTGTCTTGGCGCAAGTGTTACCATCACTTATTAATCCACAGTATCCTTCAGTGGAACTGCTTCCAGAATCCATTTTTGAACAGAGAGATGTTGTTGTGGACCAATTGCATCCTTATTTCGATTTGCAATCAGCCTGAGAGAGAAGTTTCTCACAATTACATTAATCTGAGACTGCTACATCTGTAGTAGATGCAGTCAGAATTAAAATACTTATTGTTATCAAAATCTTCATCATACGTGATTATAAGTTAAATAAATTATCAACTTTAAAAAAAGTTTATACCCCTCTTAAAGTGTAAAGAAACTCATCCAAGATACATTTATTGTCTTTATCTCAATCTATCTTAATCACTATTTTCTCCATTTACTTTGCTTTAACGGTAGCTTATAAAATTCTCATGATTTAAAAACAATTAGATATTTTATATTTCATTTTCATTAACTATGTTGATTCAAATTCAAACATCTCTAACTAAAATCTCAATTTACAAAGCGCTAATTCTGCCTCGGACTCTATGCTTTTGGTTCTAAGACACCCGTTTTTTAGACATTCTCTTATTCTATTGAAAATTTGTATTATTTATATATTTATATCATATATACACTCAACTTTAGGCATCTCTTTAGATATTTCAAACTTTAATAAACATCATTTTCAACATGTATTTATATTACACGTGTTTTATTTAATTCGATAATTAAACTTCATACAACACGACTCTTTTAAATTTCCATTCATTTACATCTTATTAAATATCACAATTTTCAGCTTTTCTTAAGTTATTAAAGTATTCACAATCTAATTATGGAAACAGGCTTATATTAAATTTAAATCTTTTACCTAAACAATGTTTAAGCTTATTTCTTGCATATTTTTTCTAAAAATCAAAGTATCTAAACACTATTTATTTACTCGAGCACTTCAATCAAGGAGCAGTTAAAATAATAGATCTTTTAGAAATAAAGACCTCTAGTTAATAAATTCACTTAATTTATCAATGGACGTTAGAATTTATAAGCATAAAATATAATATTTATTCATAACACATGTTATTTCAAAGTATTTTGTTAAAGAGCATTACGAGATATTAAATGAAAATAGGACTTTAATTACTTTCAGTAATATTAGTTTAATTATATTTCTAATATGATTAATAATTTTGTGATATTAATTAATCACAATCATTCCAATTAAATTAAGATAAATTATAAAACTCTTTTCGGTTTGTAAAAAAATTCAAAGCTTTGAATTTAATGTGTAATTAAGTAATTTTTCTTCCTCTTTCACTTCTAAATGATTTTTATTTAAATATAAACCTCTCATATCTACTTAAATATTGTTGTACAGAAACTCATATGTGTAAAAACCTTATGAGAATTGAATAGGCATTATTTATATTCACTAAAATTTATTATCAATAAGTGATTTGAAGAGGTTTAAATTAATAGCATTGTAAAACGCACATTTTTTCATTAATAAATTTAATTATAATTATTATTCTAAATTTAGTATTTTAGAAATTAAATCAAATTTTCTCCTTTGAAAACAATCAAAGATAAAACAATTAATTTATTTAATTCATTGTGCATTCTCTGATGATTTTCAAAGGTTTTTCTCACAAAAAAATATTTTATCAATTATAATCAGTATCAAAAAATGATATTCTTCTTTATCTGATGATTTAAGAGCTATTGTAAGAATTTTATTAGCCTTAATTAGAATAATTTGATTAAAATTAATTATTAATAAATGAATACTACTCTATAAATTTCAAAATTAATTAGTTAGTAAAAGATTGAATTATCCGTTCATTAACATCCTGATTCAATTATTCATTTATATTTGAAATGGATTGTTTTCATAAGTGCATCCACCTTAGATAAAATTAGATATCAAATATCTATTAATATTATTTAGTTAATCAGAAACCGTTCAAGCATTTCTTTTATGTTATTAAGAAATTTAAAATAAGTATTGTATATTAATAATTTCTTTAAAATACAATATAATTTCTTTCTTCATTTTCATTCTCTGACCCAAGAATAGTGTAAGCCTTAACCAATTTATTCTATTAATTAGATTACCTATTAACATTATTCCATTGATATAAAAATTATAAAATGTAATATATTTAAACAATCATGTAATTGCTATGTTGGAATTGCAAAAATTATTTGAAATCTATGATTAATAAATATTTAGCCAATTATTATAAGAAATGATAATAAAAATTTGAATTATATTTATGTCTGAACTAGGAGAGAATTTACTACCAAATTCAACAATTAAAACCTAGTTTCAACAATAATCAGAGGTATTTAAAAATTTATTGTGAAGCAAATGACATAATTAATTGAATAATTAAAAGTAATTAATGATAACTTGCAAACAGCTCAAATATCTGATTAGTAATGAGAATATTAAAATAATCTAGATAAAATTCAAAGATATTATTAGCAAAGCAAACTTTTAAAACTAAAGCTGATGTTATTAAGTAAATAGCCTTATCTTTAGAGAAAAGTGCACAAGGGAATGAAAAAAAAAATGTCTTAAATAAATTAAAGGCAGCTTATTTAAAAGAGATTGAAAGATAAAAAAGAATTTTGAAAAGCATCATTAATTCAACATTTGAAAAGAGATTCTCTCGAATATCAATAATAAGATAATCTAAAGCTTATGGTTAAGAAACTTAAACTGAGTAATTAGAATATTTTGTTGATTAAAATTACGTGAGAATTGTTTCTAAAAATGATAGAAATTCGGAGAAAAAAGAATAAAAAAATTATTCTTAAGTAAATCTTGGAGATGGTTAATAAATTAAAACGATTTCTATTGATTAAGATTTTATAGAGGCAGATATGATAGATTTAGAAAATATTTTGATAGATGAGAGATAAAAAGAAATTGATTAAATTGAAAGAGAAGCATACTTTTTAAATTTAATAACAAATTAGATGGGAAGCACTCTTGATTAATAAAATTTATAATTAGATTTTGCACAATAAAATTAGAGCACTGTCAAGTCTAATATAAAAGTAACTACTAAAGAATTAGTTCTAGCTGATATATAATAGAAACGATTATTCAATAAAAAGTATTATATAGTAATAGGTATTTTGATTATAGCAATCATTGTTTTGATAATTTTACTTTTAGTAATCAAATGAAAGAAAAACTTGATTATATTTCAAAGTATTGTTTATAAAATCTTATAATACAAAATTTGATTTTAAAAAATATTTTTTTAATTATGGTTTCTAAAAAAGTTTTAATCTATTTTCTTGATGTTAATTGTTAAAATACTTTTTTAGATAGATTATATAATTTTTAATGAAAAATATGCAATTATCATATGATGAACTATGTCAAAATAAATTGTTAGCTTTTACAATATTTTCTAAAGTTAAAGCCCCTTAACAATTAATTGAAGTAAAATAAAAAGTTTAAAAAAGTAAGGAGATACTGCTGAATTTAAATTGGCATTATAAGAACATAGATCAAGGGTTTCAACTACTTTATATTGTTCAGTACTATCGACATTTACTTTCTGTTTGATATTGAAAATAAGAAATCCTATATATGCTTTGACAGCAAGGTATATAAAAATCAATATAAAATAAGATCATCTTTTTTTGGAATATTAAAAAAATATTACTTTATTCCAGTTTTGCTTGCATAACCTTTTTAAAAATAAAATAGGTAACTTTATGATGATAAAGTGAATAAAATTTTGAAAAAATATGATTTCACATCTTCTGACTTTTAAGAAGCATTTAAATAGATTGAGGCTAATGGAGGCATAAAGAAATTTATGAAAAAGTATATAACAGAGAAAGATGAAGAACTATAGTAACCAACTTAGTAGACATAATAATGAGAAATATTCATTCAATTTATTTATTAATTTCAGAGTTTATTACAAAATATATAATTTGAATTAAATAAATTATTCTCATCGTTAATGAAGAAAATTAGTTAATAGATGTTATCATTAATGAACAAAAATAACTTATAAGATTAACCATTCACAAATGATCAAAAAAAAAATAAAAGTAAACCTAGAACTGCAAATACAGAAAGGCCTTATTCTAAGACATAGAAGAATGATTTACTTGAGTATTTCAAAAAAGAAAGAAACACTTTAAATTAAATTGTTAACTCTTCAAAGGCGACATTATAAGGAAGCAAAAGCATTGATAATTTATAACAATAAAGTTAGAAGAGCGAGCGCTTAAAAACTGGTTAATTTAATGTATTTTTGTGTTTAATTTCTAAATAGGCTGAGGCACGTATTTAAACTGATGAAGGAAATAGTTCTAAAAGATAAATTTTAAAATAAAAAAATTTATCATTAGCAACTATTTCATTAGATGCTCAAAATATTGATAAAATGTTGAAAAATTAGTTATTAAAATAACCTCAAACAACTAAACAATCCTATAATTAATCTCCTTAAAATTAAATTAAGATACCTATTTAGAAATAAAAAGATCAATTATTATTTGATATGCACTTGGTATATTTTTATTTAAATCTAGCTAACAAATACAGTTTGTAACAATGAATATCAGAATTATTTAAATTAAAAATAAAATAAATAATCAATTCAATCGAATACTTCATTAAATCATAGATAATCTATTGAAGATATGCTTTATAATCAAAAAATACTGAAAGGATCCATATAGTTTCAAACTTAGAAGACTAAAAAAACTGAAAGTGAATCAAAATCAACGAATTAAAGTCATATAAAAACTGAATATTCATCAACATCTAATTAATAATTGTTAAAATAAAAAATAAAAGAGGAAAATATGTAATATGATTCAAGTAAACAATTATAAATAATCCTCTATTATAAATAATAAAAGTAAAAAAGATTGTTAAATTCATAGATACAATTATTTATATGAATATAAAAATTAAACTACTGATAATTTGTACAATTATTTGATTCAATAAATAGCTTGTATAGAAAGATCATTTACAAAGCTTGGAAGTGGAACAGGTTCGACTGAAGGAGATTAAATATAATAAGGTATAAAAATTCAAAATTTTTAGAATTAAATAAGATATGTTAATTTTAAACAGTAGCAAAAAATATTCCTTATGATTATTATCTAACCATTCCTGAATTAACACTGGATGTTTTTAAAGGAATCACATTATAGGTTTAGCCTTTATATTAATAACCAATTACAACAAAAAGAGTAGGATTAAAAGATTTTACTCTTGTTAAATGTATAGGTGTTGGAGGGTTTTCTAGAGTTTATATGGTAAGAAAGAGAGATAATGGAAAATTTTATGCTTTGAAATTGATAGATAAAAAATTTATATTGGAAAATTAGAAAGAAATTATAGTATAAAATGAAAGAGATATAATGGTATAGATGGAGAATTAATTTATAACTCCATTGCATTATGCTTTTGAGACTAAATATTATATAGCATTTGTTCTAGATTATTGTGCTGGAGGTGAATTATTTTATCATCTCAGAAAATTGAAAAGATTGAACGAATAAGATGCTAAGTTTTATTTTGTTGAAATTTGTATAGGTATGGCTTATCTTCATTCCTAAAATATTGTATATAGAGACATAAAACCAGAAAATATTCTTTTAGATTTACATGGTCATTTACTTTTAAGTGATTTCGGATTATCAAAGCCTGATATGACACCAGATGATTTTGCATATTCATTTTGTGGATCTCCGGAATATATGGCTCCTGAAATGTTGATGAAAACAGGTCATAATTATTTAGTAGATTGCTATTGTTTAGGTGCTTTACTATATGAATTAGTTACAGGATTACCCCCATTTTATTCTCATAATACACAAGAAATTTATAATTCTATTCTGACTGAAACTATTGAATTTCCATCATATGTTTCAATATCACATGTCTTAAAAGATCTTATATTATAATTGCTTTAAAAAGATCCTACAGAAAGATTAGGATAAAATGGAGGAGTAGTTGAGATTCTAACCCATGAATGGTTTAAAGATGTTGATTTTGAAGCTATTGTCAATAAAAAATTAAAAACTCCATATAAACCAGAACCACTTAAATATAATTTTGATGAAGAAGAATTCAATAAAGGAGATGCTGAATTTAGAAAATAATATTAGATAAATTTATAAAAAGAATTTCAAGTATTTATTTTATATATATATTTAGAATATTGATACAGCTAATTATGTATTAAAAAATTTTTATTATTCTAGAGAATCTTAAGTTGGACTAGAAAAAACTAAAAGAACCAATGAAGTTGATTTTAATCTACTTAAAAATTAATCAATTCTAATTGAAACATAATCTCCTAACAAAAATTTGAAAACGTAATAATAATAGAAGACAGATAATTATTATTCTTAATAAATTCTTGCATCCCCTTAAGAAGGAAAAAGAATTAATAGATAAACAGGAAAAAGTGAAGTTTATGATTATTTTAAAAAACATGATTTGTTGACGAAATCATCTTAACTACTACATTAATCTACTAAATTAGGACATTCTTATTCAAAAACAATGTAATAAGCTTAAAATTCTTTATAAGATTTGAAAGTAAATTTAAATTATTATTGTAGTAATTCAAATTGTTTGTTGATTAATCAAAAGCTTTAATCTGTTCAGATAGAACAACTACTATGCCAGATTAAAATCATAAAAAGGTTACAGAGAGAATTAAAACAGAACAGTTTGGAAATCTACCCTCTCCTAAAACTACTACTAATAGTTCATTGAATAAATTGAATAATTTCTCTAAATTATTTGCATCTGAAAAATAAAAACAAAAATGAATAATGATCTTAATTTAATAATTTAAAAATAATGATATATAATATAATAATTCATTTTATCATTTAAGTACTAGGATTAATACGATATATAAAACTAATAAAACAATTATACCAGAAACTATTAATTTAACAATTTTATCATTTTATTCTGGAAGAGCAACTTATTGTTATTTTTAGGGACTGAAATCTTAAAATTCATGGACATCTGGTGAATAGTTCTTCTATCCTAAATTAGGTTTTCTTTATTTAATTTCATCAAATTAAAAATGTAAAGGAGTATTATTGTCTATATGCATATCTTTGAATTCTAATTCTTCATTGTTGTTTTGATATTTTTATTTAAATTAGTTTTATGGATTTTAGTGAATACTATTTGATGGTTAATGAGTCACCGGCTATTCAATTTAAGAATTTCTAGAAGTTGCAGTATATTTTGAAATGATCTTTTCTACTTCTGGATCTGGTCTATATGGTTAAAAGGAGCTAAGTGCTGATTATTTTAATGGTTAAGTGTTTTTCATATATCGAACATTTGAATATGATTATGTTGGTTGTATTTATGATTATGCTTAAAAAATTTAAGCTTTGGGTTATGGATAAATTGCTGTAGTTTATCCTGGTGAAATTATTGGAATGGTTTTGATTGGTGAATATTAGTGAACAGGGGCATTTTAGTAATAATACATTAAATCGTTATAAATTTTATATGAATATTTAATAATAATGTGCAACATTAATGTACTAATATAATATCATTTTTTCTTTTATTCAACCTTCTTAATATAGAATTCTAACTCCTTTCCTTCCAAAATATATCCATCAGCTCTACCTGATTGTCCTGGTCTTGATGTTACTCTAACCAATAATCTTTAGTTGGCAAATTATTCTTAGACTAATTAATCAATGACATTATCTTTAGTTCTTTATTCAAGTTTCTTGATGAGACTTTTAGATTTTTTAGTTTATTCTACAGGTGCATCCTAGACTCAAATATAGTTTATACCTTCTTCTTTTTTTATCCTAATTCAACATTATATTTTTTGGCATACCATTATTTGAATGGTGTAGCATCAACCTAAACAATAACACCTCTTGTTAAGGTTTTTGTTCTGACTAATTCATTATTTGATGGATGATAAACAACCTCAACTATTTTTGCTTTTTTAGCAATTCCTTAACTTCCCCATGAGAAGTTTCCTTCTGATAAACGAAGTGCTCTGAATTTAAAGTTTCCTCCTCTCACTCTAATTCTTCTAACTCTCTTTTCTCCTGATACTAATTTTGTCATTGCAGCTTATCTTCCTTTTTCAAATGCTCTCTTCTTTTTGTGAATAGGCATACGACCTCCTGTAAGTCTTCTCTTATGTCTACTATCTCTTGAAATTCCCATAAGTTAATAAATAAAGATTTTATTTTTATTTAAAATAATAAACCTTTAAATTCAATATATATTCTTCTTCTTTTCTAAATGACTATTTTTTTGCATAAAAATTAAGACTGATAATCAAATAAAATTTTTCATCTATTGTCAGATATATTTTTTTCAATAGTAATTATTTTCTTTCTGTATTTCTGGTTTCTACTTATGGTGTATCATTTCAAAATATTTAGATCTTGTATTTTTAAACTAAAAAGCATCTTTATCTATGATTGAAAAAAATTATTAATGAATTTTTTATTTTAATTCAGTATTGGAAAAGAATTGTGATTTATTTCTACTTCGTTTTAATTAGATGATTTCATAATTCTCTCTTTTGATAGAATATAACACCAATTATTAATGGAAATATTAAGGGAAAAAAAAATTTTAATAATAAAAATAATAAATTATTTAATTATGAATGTTTCAAATTTAGTTCTTTGTTCATCAATTTTAACATTATTACTTAATCAATTATTGCGAACAATATATTTGAATTTGGATGAAGGATTTCCTATTTTATTTACCTTAATAACAATTTTAGCATTAATGATTATTGTCATTACAACAATTATAATAAAAAAATCAAGTTTAAACATGCAGTATTTATAATTGATGATGATTATATATTTTTCAATTACGCAGTTTGAAAGCATTTATTATTAAATCAGCAATTCAACTCATTGTATTTTGACAATTTTACTATTTTTTGAAATGTATTTTATTAATACATTAAAAACAAAATTAACTTAATTTATCACAATTTTTACAGTTTTAATAATGATGCTCATATCCTCTATAAATTTCGACAGTGACAAAATTTCAAACCTTAATTTTTTACTGGATCTAATAAATTAAAAAATCAATATTTGCATTTTTATTTTCTTTATTTATCAATTCTTAAATAATCATCATGAATATAGATCATTAGATCCATAATCATAGAGAAAATCGAAATAATTAACATTAGATTAAGTATTAGTTTTGTAAACACCAATAAATAATTCAATCTGTGAATTATCTCATGGAATTGAAATAAATTTTGGATAGAAAGAACTACTGGATAATATAAATGAAGGAGTGATAATGGCAAGATTCTTATCACCAGATGAGAAAATAAGCAATTTGTCTTTTAAATTTCAGAATGCAGCCGCTTAAACAATGTTCGGTAAGGAAAATGATGAACTACCATTATTTTTGGATTCATTAGAGTGTGAAATTCCAATAGAATCTTGCTAATCCTAATAAAATTATGCTAGTACCTCTCCACCTCATTAAGATAAATCAGATTATTAAAAGAAGCTATTTGTATCTTAATCAAATTTTGGATTTAGTCTATAAGAAAAAAAGTCTTTTTCCCCTAACTCAAAAATACCATTTTTTTAATAACAATAAAATTCTGATAGTGTAGTTCAAGTAAATTAATAGAATATTCCTTAGTGCAAAACAGTTTATTAACATTTGATTTAGTATGTGAAATCTAATAGAGCTTGTGTAGAAAATGATACACAATGTGAACCATTAAAATTATCTTGTACTTATGAGGATAACGGCAAATAAAAATCCATAGAGTTTATTTGTATATTGGCTCAATGCAAATAGATCATAATTATAACTAGGGATATAATTTATTTGAATTAATTAAAAGAGCTTCTTTAAGTAAATTAATAGAAATCTAACATGCTTAATTATGTGAGTCATGAATTTAGAACTCCTTTAAATTGCATTATTAATATTTTATCAAGTGTATTACATAAGGTTTAAGTTAATTAAGATTAATTGTTACATATAGCTTTGGAAAGTTCTTAACATCTTTTAAATTTGGCTAATGATTTACTTGATTTAGCTTAAATAAAGAACAATGTTTTTAATTTAACAAATGAATAGTTTAATGTCTGTTAATTAGCATAATTGTGTTTAGGTTCCTTTTAAATTTAAGCTGCAGCATAAAATGTAAAAATATCTTTAGAAGCTACTTCAGAATAATTATTTATTAAATCAGATAAGAATAGAATCAAATAAATATTAATTAATTTGATTGGAAATGCTCTTAAATTCACATATGATGGTAAAATTGAAATAGTTTTAAGACAGTATGATTAATTTATAGATATTGGTGTAAGAGATACAGGAATAGGAATTTCATAAGAAAATATTAGTAAATTATTTAAAGCTTTTGGTAAAGTGGATAATGATAAATCAAAATCAATGAATTAGTAAGGAGTTGGATTAGGATTACTTATTAGTAATAAAATTGCAAAGTAATTAAGTGCTGACAATTAAGGTATCAAAGTATAATCAACAGAAATGAAATATGAAAATCATGGTTCATATTTTTACTTTACTGTTAAAATAGAATCACATCGATAACATAAATTGTTAAGTTATAAACCCCCCCAAAAATAAATTAATTTATCTTCTCCTTTTATTCCATCTGAAGGAACATAAAAAAAAAAATCATTCACATATACAAGCATTGAATAAAGATTAAGTCCTGAAAGAATTAAAGAAACAAAATGTTTCCATATATTGATTGTTGATGACAATGTTTTTAATCTAGCTGTTTTAGGAATGATGATTAATGAATATTTTTAAAATGAAATTTACTTATAACTATCTGTAGAGAAAGCAAATAGTGGAACTTAAGCTATCGGACTAGCTTTTTTTAAGTGTAATGAAAACTGTTAAGGGTTTTCATTAATATTTATGGATATGGAAATGCCAGGATTAAATGGAATTGATGCTTCAAAAATTATTTTAGCAAAAAATTTCTAATAAAAAATTATAATTTTAACTGGGTAAAATTTAATTTGATTGTTAGTAATAACTTAAATCAATAAGAAATCCAAGAGTTAAAATCAATTGGAATATTCGACTACATTATGAAGCCAATAGAAAAAGCTAAGTTATAAAGTATTCTTGAATAGTTTATTACAGAATGACATGACTTTTTTGTGCTTAATAAAATAAAAATTTTTGTTTTATGATTAATATATTATTCAATTTGATTATTTACAAAGATCAATTGTTGAATTGGATTTCTTTTTATTTGTAAATTCATTACTGTATTTCTTATTATAAGAATTTGCTTGGTCTTATGTAATATTTTTTATTGTGTGAGATATTTAATCTATATTTAAAATTAGAGTTGAAGAATTTTAATCTTGTATTAAGAAATCTTTAAATATCCTTTAGACAATTTTATAATCAACAGGTTTTTCGTTGATTATTTAATTTAAGAAAATTTACAATAAACTTTTAGAAAATTATTTTTTCAATTCCTCTTCATATTTTAATTTAATTTTTCCAATTATTTATGCAATTTTTGAAAATGATATCCCTATTCCTAAAATATATTCTAATAATTTATGTACTAAAACATTATATTAAGCTCTACATTAAATATCTTCTAATAAGAGATTCTTTATTGTATAAAATCTTGAATAATTTTTAGTTGAAGTTAATAATCCATAGAAAAATAAATAATAACTTTGTTAACCTCCAATTGAGATTAGCATTAATTCTTCTCTTTGTGTTTACAAATTTTCCATTATCTAACTAATAATTCTATTAGGTTTAGTACAATACTTGAAAATGAAAACTTAATTATTAGATAATTAATTTATCTAATGTATATTTTTTAAAATTCTTTCTATATCATTATTAAAGCAATCAATTATTGTTAAATCAAATCTACTAGTCCATTCTTTTGATATTTATTTAATTTATTTATAATTTGTGGGGAAATGTAAATACTTATTATCTAGAGTATAAATTTATTTGGAATGATTATTTTCTATCAAATGTGAAAATAGTTTTAAATCTTTGGAGTAGGGAATAAAAATGTTATTAATTTCTCTAATATATTTCGATTTATCAAACACTATTGATAATAATTCAAGAGGAAAAGATTAGGATGAACTTTCCTCTTTTGGAAATATGTTTTGTGAAGATTTAATAGTAAGAGAATAATTTTCTTCACCAACTAATTATAGATATTAATTTTCAGTCTCATAAACATCTGTAAAGAGATTTTCCTAATAATTGTCTCTTAGAGTAGTGCCATCAGACACTTCATCATAAGTTTATGAAATACAACAGAAATACATAAATATTTATTAACTTTACAAATTACATATGTTTGATGGAATAAAATTAATTTCAAAATAAAAGAAATTCAAAAGCAAAATATGAGTTAGAATGATGATAATTCTAGTCTTTCTGTTATTAATAAAACTTTAGAAGATAGAAAAGATTTCGTATTTATTTCAAGCATTTTTATATTAACAAGTTCAATTACTACATATTTCTATGTGACATTAATTAAACAATTCCTATCTCTTGGTTTAATGACATTTGAATTAAAAGCATTTCAAATGCTACTATTACCATAATATCTCAAAATAATAATTTGCCCATTTTTAGATACATTTTTCATCAAAAAATTTGGAAGAAGAAAAACATACATTATCTTAATATTATTTTTGTTAGGAATTTATTGTATTGTACTTAGCATAGTTTATTAACAAATGATATCAAACTTAAAATTGGAATTAGTTCGGAATTTAGCTTTAATTTAAATTTTTTTTGTTTTAATATTAGAGACAGCTGCAGAAGCATGGATAGTTGATTATATATATGATGATAATTTCAAATTTGCAGCAGCTATTAAATACACAGTTATATTCATAAGTTCTACAGCAACAACAGAAATTTTCCATAGTTGTTAAACTTACTTTATCATAGTTTCAATATTTTCAATTATTATTCTTATTTATACATATTAATTTAAAGCTGAAAGTGATTTGTATTAATCAAATATGAAGATTAAATCATTATGTAAGCGATTAAAAAAATTATATCAATTGATTTTTGAAAAAAGCTGCTAATTTAAGTTCTTTTTTATATTTTCATCAATGATTGGATTTGGATATGCAGAAGATATAATAGAATAAACAATACTTTAATAGAATTTCTTAAGTTTGAATTAATTTAAATTCTAATGGATAACAATTATTTTTATAGTTTTATCACTTAGTTTGATGACTATGATATAAATGAAATTTAAGATACTTCCAATATATTTAGTAGTGGTGATATTAAGAAATATAAATAATTTTGCAATTTCGATTTGTTATAATTACTTTACCTCGAAAATAAATGTAAGAATATGTTTAAAATTAGAATTTCATACCAATATATAAATTAATATAGGAAATATCAAAAGCCATGCATTTTACATTACTTTATATTTTAATTTATGATAGCACAAAATAAAAATTGAGTGCAACAATGATGATAGGATTTTTCTTGGCACTCAAATTAGGACAGGATGGAAACAGATTTTTATCAAACTATTTATATAATTCATTTGGATCTCCAGCTGATGCAATTATAGGAGTTTTTATATAGAGTTTTAATTTAATATTTGCAGTAGATTATCACGATGCAATATTTTATAAATGATAATCATTTAGTAAATTTTGATTTAGCTATACTTAGATATTCTTGTTATCTTCTTAAATCTTAGATTTTCAACTCTTAAGATCTTATAATTTCTTCTTCTAACTATTTTGTCTTTTCTATTTCTTTTAAATATTAATTATGTCTATTTTGTAATTATAATCCTCTTAAGTAGCTTTAAGTTTTAAAATCTTTAACAGATTAATTGATATTTTTGATAGATGAATCTAAATGTTCTGTCTATTCTATTTCTGTGTAAAGCTATCGCTTTTCATCTTTTTTAATATCTTATTTTATTTAATGATCCTAAACTCCATTGTTCCAAGACATATTTAATTCAATTTAACTATTTCTTTTAATACGATTTAGGGAATAATCAGGAGTTAATTCATGTTGAGATAATTACTTTTTCCTATCAAAGAAATAGTTTCTTTCATTAATTTCAAACCTTTTTTCTTCAACCTTCAAAATATTACCATATCTTTATTTTTCAATTGTTCCTTAAGTCTTTTCATTTTATAACTTTTAAGATTAATTATAATAAGTGTAATAATTACTATTTTATTTTGTATGTCCTTGTTATTAGGGCTTATTTTATTAAATGTTATCTTGAAATACAGTTTGACTTATGAATGTTGGATTTACATAATCTGGGTTTTTTTTGCCAGAATTATAAGGCGATTAAGATTTAGTAGGAGCAATGGGTTTATGCATTTTTATTAAATTCATATTCGTTATTATTTATTATGAATTTAAGAATATTTATTAAAACTCTCTTAATGACTTTCATTATTAATTTCGATAATGATCATTTAAAGAAAATATAGGAGAATACTACAAAAATAACAAAAATGCTTGTCATTTTAAGTGATTTAAAAATTATTTCTAAAACAGTTTTTCAGCTAATTTGAAATGATTGTTAATTAAAGAAAGATGTTTATGGTAAGTAAATTTGATCTATTATCACAATATTTAATTAAGATTAAGTCCAAACATTTTACTTTATGAATATTTTTGATCAAATCAAAAAAAGTCCTTACAACTACAAGAAAGCTATTAATATCTTGAAAATAGAAAGAAGATGAAGCATCTTTATTTCAAAAAAGAGGATTATCTGAAATTTAGGATAATTTTTTTACTTCTTGGGTGAATTAGAATTGATTATTGTAAATGAACAGAAGTGTAAAAATTGTTCATCAAATTGGAAAAAAGTGTAATTGACTCAAAAATGAACTTAAGTCCATTATTAAGATAAGAATAAGAACAAGTAGAGTATAAAAAAAGAATATAAATATAATAAAATTATTAAGATTTTGAAATAGATGTTTTAAGAGTAATAAATTCAACAGTATTATAGAATACTCAGATTTTTAGAAAAGAAAGATGCTATTAAATTGTAAGATTTAATAAAATTACACTAAGAAATATTTTATAAAGTAGGTAGATATTTGAGTGATTGTTTATGCAACTTAAGATTTATTGAGAGATGAAAATTAGAATTAAGTGAAATATTTTTAGAAGAAGAATAATTTAAGCCTGTTGATAATGATTATTTGCGGAATTTAGTAGATAGAGGTTAGATGGATAGAATTTTTAGGATAAATTTGAAAAAAAAATTGAGAATGAATATAATTATATGGTCTTGATTATTTTTGGATTGATGATTACTTATAAATTGATTGAAACTTGAAGTAGGAGAGAGAGATTGTATACAATAGTTATTAATACAAAATTTAAAATTATATTTAAATCTTTTTATGGGAAAAAATTATAGAAACAGATCTAAGACATCAGACACACCAAGAAAACCATTCGAAAAAGAACGTCTTGATAATGAGTATTGTTAATGATTAATTAGATTGCAAATTATTGGTAAGTATGGATTAAAGAATAAAAGAGAAGTTTGGAGAGTTTAACTTACATTAGCAAGAATTAGAAAGGCTGCTAGAGAATTATTAACACTTGATCCAAAAGATCCAAGAAGATTATTTGAAGGAGAAGCTTTGATTAGAAGAATGGTTCGTTATGGTTTATTAAGTGAATAAGAAAGAAAACTAGATTATGTCTTGGGTTTGACTACTTAAAAAATGATGGAAAGAAGACTATAAACATTTGTATTCAAAAGTAATTAAGCATCTTCAATTCATCATGCTAGAACTTTAATTAGATAAAGACATTTTAGGTAATTGATATTTTTATTATATTATAGAGTTGGAAAGAGATTAGTAAATTCACCATCATTCCTTGTTAGAGTTGAAAGTGAAAAATTAGTTGATTTTGCAGTTACTTCTCCATTTGGATAAGGAAGGGAAGGAAGAAGAAAGAGAAAGAACTCAAAAAGAAAACAACCAAAAGAAGAATGATCATTGTTATAATATACATTCAATAAGTACATTTCTTATGTTTTTCATTATTCATTTCTTCATCAATCTGCTTGTACATCTATTGCATATAAACCAGGATGAATATTTCTTTAATTGCCTAACTTCTTAACCACCCAACTCTTTGATGGTTTCATTACACATATTACTCTATAATTATATCTATATTTACCCTGTGAATATTTTCGTATAATCAGCACTACATCCATTTAAACATTAAGAATTCTTATTCCATTATTCTTATGTAAGAATGAATCCGCATAATTAACATGCTCTCAAATCTTTTGTTTGCTTTGGAATTGTAAAAGATTTCTCATCTGTAGATTCTTATCCTGAATCTGATAAATTCATTATTTTATGAAAATTTATTAATTAATGAGATAAACAATATTAATAATAAACATATATTTCTATTCAATGACGAGTCCTTCTGCTTTCTACTTCCTTAAATAATTAATTAAAAGTAGAATATTATTGTGTACTGGCAAGAGCATAAAAACTAAACTTAATATTTTGATTTTAAGTTTTACTTTTAATATTGTTTTTTGTTTTAAAAGAAAAAATTACAGAATTTTATAGAATCAATAAAACTTTTAATAGATAAAATTAAAAAAATTCAACAGCTTAATTCATTTCAATGAGTATAAAATTTAAACAAACATTCTGGCATTCGCTACAATTAGTATTAATCCTAAATCACAATCTGTAATTTTTCCTTAAATTAATGATTGTATTTTATTTTTCATATCTAAATTCAATTACATTGAAGAGTATGAATAATTATGATGAAAATATCCCAATAAGGATTAGGTATAATTAAATATACTTATACATGTTTCTTTGTTATATGCAGATTCTAGATTTCTCGTGGCTTAATAACGATTATTAAGTTTTTTTGCTAGTTTAGGATGAAAATCCCTAATGTTACTTAAGCAATTTTCGCTCCAAGAGTAATCATATGTGCACATATTAGTGTGTTTAGAAAAATTATTTAAATTCTATTCATAATTGACTTAGATTTTTGTTTTTTGATTTAAAATAAATAGTTCGCATTTTACAATAGAATACAGAATTAAACATTAAATCATTTATTATCTTGTCCATATAGCATTTTAGATAATTGTCTCGTCATTTGATTATCTTGTCAATAAATTTGTTTAATTTACTAATTAAAATTAATCCAATTTATCAAATTCTTAACTTAGTTTTAGGATTTTAGGTGAAACTTCAACATAAGGTTATTCTAATTCCTTATTCTAAGCATAACTGAGAATAAATAAAATAATATTTTTCTACAATTAAGTATTTTTTGTAATTTTTTTTAAAATTTAAAGAGTAATTTTTAAATAGTTTGGAAATTACAATTATAAAAGTAGGCTATTTTAAAGTGGATAATTGTAATTGTTAAGCTTTAAAAATATTTTTTTATATTTTTAAATTAGTAATTGCTTTTATTCTTTTTATAATATTTAAAAATTATTTTAGAATTCAGAACATTCTTATTTTATTTTGAAGTATTAACTGTTTATCCTTTGGTCTGTTTATTGCTCTATGAAATTCAAATTGTCTAATGATAATGGGATAAAAAGTTATATCAACTATATATGATTGGTTCCAGATTATAAATAGTCTATCAATTTTTAAGGAATATCATCTAAGCACACCTCTTAATTAGAACAATCAATTGAATTTTCTCCAATACCATTACTCGAGCAATTCAATTATTAAATCATTTTAAACATAAATATTGAAAAATTTATATTTTATAATAAGTATTTGAATAATTAATTATGAAGAGCATATCAGAAATAATCAGATTAATATATATGTTGCTTTAAATATAACAATCAAGGTTTAGAGCCTGGTGGTGGTGGGTATTGGTATGGGGGTTGGAATGGCATTGTGTTTGGGGGTTGGTTATAGGTTTGGCGTAGGGGTTGTTTTGCAAGATCTGGATCATTTACTTTATAAAGTTCAAAGTATTCAATATCGAAATGAATTCCATTTCCAAGAAATTCTTCTAAATTACCTATTTTTTCTCCTTCTCCTCTAAGGTCAAATGCATCTCCTAATTGAGAAGTACAATCCTTAAAGTCATTTGGAATAACTAAATCTCTACCAAATTGTAAGGAAATTTTTGCATGTTCATCATCTGCAATTTTTAGCTCTTGATTAGCTTTAACATTGAAAGCGATTCTTTTCGTAAGGCTAAATAAAAGTGAAGTTTCTTTGCGTTTTCCATTATGATAAAATCCAATCGACTAGTTTAATTATAATTAATTTTACTTAATCTGTAGAAGTTTTTATTAAAGCAATTGTAATATTATTTTTCAAATCTTCTTTTTGGTTCTAAAGTTCTTTGAATAACCCTTAATTTGTAGTTTTGAATAACATTACTAATTTATCTTTTAATTCATGTCGTAAATATGAAGGATTATCTTTGTATTCTTTATCCTCTTTAATTTTTTAGAAGATTTCAAATATGTAATCCTAATTTGGAATTGATGTTTCTGTAAAGGAATTATGAGAAATATAATTATCTTGTAAAGATTTTAATTCACTTAAAATCTTATTTTAATAATGGTCCCATATATTTTTATTGATACTTAGAAAATATATTTATTTTTTACAATTTAGTTTAGTTTTTCCTCAAGTTGTCTGTTTTCTCAACAATTGGATCTTGCTTGAATTCCGAGACCCCCAGACTTTTAGTTATTATATTCCCTAAGTCAGTCACTGATTTTTTTAAATTTTATTGAGATTGTAAATTATCATATTTGTGTGTTAACAAACAGTTAACAAAATTTTCGTAGCTATTTTATATTTTTGAATAAGGCTAATTGTAAGTTAATACCTTCTCTTTATAATATTTTTAGTGTTCAGCTAATTATTTCTTTAATTCTTCTCTCATTTAATCTGTTTTGAAAAGAATTTCCTCCTAAAGTTTGTCAATAGCCTTTAATTATTTATATTTTATACTTAATCTATCTCCTCCTCGGTAACAAAAAAGCTTTAATCTTTTATATATTTACAATAATAATTTAAGGGATTAAGATAATCTCTATCAAAGTAAAGAAATGCATTTTACCAATCTTTTGTAATCTAATAAATATAAGTAAATAATTTACATCTTCTAATTTAAAATAAAGCAATTTCTTGTTGCTTTCTACTTCCTTTTTAAAGTATTTTTTTGACATGAACATGGGAGGCTTTTAATATGGGAAACCAACATATTTTGCCTCTTAATCTTTTTTTTAGTCACACATGACTTTCTATGGTTATGGAGGGACTTTAGGTGGTTAAGGTGGCTACATAATTTTAATAGAATTAGAAATTTAATTATTATTTAATTTTTTTCATTTATCAAAAACTATTTAAATAGCAAACCTAAACCTGATAGATTTAAGTCAGTTTCGATAGATGATTATAAAAAATAATCTTCAAAGGTATTCCAATTCAAATTCAATACTTATTACGAAAATGTAAACCTATTCTAAAAAAATATTAAAGACTTCTAAGTCCAAAAGCTCATCTCAAAATATTTAATATTATTTGTATGTAAAATGGATGAATAAAAACTTTTTTAAAGTATTATTATTTTAACTTTAATAAATAATGTCAGAGAAATACTAATTGCCTCTTTAGCAACTTTATAATCCTATTATGATAATGTTTACATAAATAGAAGGCTATGAACAGCTTTTTTAAGAGTTAGAAGCAAGACAAAAGGAAAATAGGAAAAATAAATTTGTAATTGAAAAGTTAATAGCTATGCAAGATAAGAAATAGGTAAAATAATAATACATATAATTAGTAATTAGAAAAAGAGAAAGTTGAATTTGATTCCTTATATCAAAAATCTCATTTGACTAGAGAACAACATAAGCATTTGATAAGTCAAGAAATTGAAGTGGATCAAGAATTTTATTAAATATATAAAATCCTAGATGAATAAGAAAATCTAACAAAAGAACTTATTAATTATGATGATCCCTTAGGATAAGGACCATCACCATTAAGGGGATCATTAACAGAGAATATTGACATTATTAGGTCAGCTGCATTAAGTAAAATTATTGCCCATCTAAAAAAACATTATGAAATGATTACTATTGATGAGTTAAAAGAAATTAATAAGCTTTTTAACAATAAAGTAAATGAGCAAATTATTTTTGTCTTACGATATAAATTTAGCAA
Source organism: Paramecium sonneborni (assembly GCA_905182985.1). Taxonomy (NCBI): domain Eukaryota; phylum Ciliophora; class Oligohymenophorea; order Peniculida; family Parameciidae; genus Paramecium; species Paramecium sonneborni. The sequence continues at coordinate 395,462 of CAJJDN010000028.1, read as the reverse complement.
TCATTTAATACCATTATTAGCAGGTATTAATTCTATGGATGAAGCCTCAATAAAATCTTTTTTTAAAGCCTTAGATTATGAAATACAGTAAAAATAATTGCTTAAATAAGATAATCTTTTAAATATACAGAGGAAATATTTGAAAAGAGCGCCCCTTTATTTTTCCCATAAGTAATCGATAATATATGTTGTGACTATGCCTAATAATTAGATGCAACTTTGAAGTTTGTAGAAAGTTATTTTTTAAGTATCATTTTAAAAATAAACTTAGTTTATGAGATAAATATGTAAATCTAATAAATTATCAATAACTTAAAATCTACAAATGCGCAATTACAATGCATAAATGGGTTATCTAAGTTACAATAACTTTGTACTTAATTAAAAATAAAAAGTGTTTAAATTATGTCTCATAATTTATCAATTATAAGATTCAATATAGCTTAATTCTCATCATATTAGCCTTTGAAAGATCAATTAGAATAATTGTATGAGTTCTTAAAGAAAAGTAAACCAGAAGAAAGACAAGAGATATTATCAAATCTTTGGTTACCTTTTTCATAGCTAATTCAAATGAAATTAAATCAGAATAGTTTTAATAGATCTTCAAAAATATTTTCAATAAATGCATTATAAATTTATATAAACCAATTATAAGCCATGAAAATTCAAGAAGTTGAAGAGACAATTGATAATTATGTAAAAGAATGTCAATAATTATTGGCTGATTTAATTTAAAAATTAAAAATTGAAAATGTCACAGAAAGTGCATAAAAGTTTAAAGTGTAATAAAGAGAAAAAAATAATTAATTATCTAAGGATTAATTTAAAAGATTTTTGAGATAAATAGTATAGTTAGATGAAAATGGATTTAGAAATGATTTATTTTATGAAATAGATTTGATTATAAATGAATAAATCAAATCTTAAATATAATTAGACATTGCAGAAAGTATTAAATAATTTTAATTAATATAGCCTTCACAAAGGAATATTATGAACCATTATATGAAAACCTTATGAAATATTTGAATAATTAACAAAGCGAGTTTACAACCGAAGTCATTTAATAATTATGTTAATAATATTCAGTTACGACAAAGGACATTTATAAAATTCCAGCTTACATAAGAGATCCAGCTTCTTATAAATTAAATATAATGAATTCTTAGAGTTTATGATGTGATATAAATATAAAATGTTAATTATTTCATGTAATCCTATAGACATTGAGAGTCTTCTATTATTCTAAAATAAAAGGTAACTTTAAAGTGGCTTTTAAGAAAAATAGCGGGAATAAATAATGTTTATTCTACTGAATAATATTTAATAGTATTTTCAATTAATTTTAATCGTTAACAGATGAATAAAGAAAATGAAGTATTTAATTTGCCTGAACCAATTTGCAAAGCTCATCAAAATAAAAAGGTAAAAGAAGCTTAAAAAGTAGGCAAAATATAAAATAGTTGGTGTTCCATATCCTAAACCAAAGTTTAACTTGACTGATTTAATTTGCTCGAAATGTGCTATTGCTCTTGTTAGTTAAGGTTATAAAGTAAGTTTCATTTTAGAATTAGGTTGATGATATAGAATCAGATTAAACATAGGTTAGATAAGAATAAATACAACAGTTTCTTGAAACAATTTCACAAACATTTTTAACAATAGACCAAAGTGAGCAAAGTCTTCTTGAGAAAAAGGATGATCTGATTCGATTTTGTGAAAAGTAAAAGGATAAAGTACGAGAGCACTATCATATTATGACAACCACATTAGATCACAAGTTAAAAGAATAAATTGACTATTTAAATGAATTGTAAGGAAAAGCCTTAACTATGTTTGAATAAAAATAATAAGAAATTAAAGAGAACCATAATGAACTATTATAGATGTATAGTGATATAGAAGTTAATCTTGATAATATAATCCTATAAATTGAATTGCTACCTTACAAATAAATTATGGGTCAATATAATAAGAGAGTGTAAGATATTTAATAATGTCTTGCTAAAATGGAAACATAAAATATTTATTTAGGAAGGGTGTATAAAAAGTCAACAGATTAAAAGATTTTAGGAGGTTTATTTGAAGATAGTGAGTTAGAAATTAAAATAGTCTAAACATCTTTGTTGAAAACAGAACAATAATAAGGATAGTCTGTATCAAGATTAATGTCACCTTAATCTACACAAGTAACAACACCAACAAATTAAACACCTGATAAATAAAGATCAAATAGTTAGCCTAGTAAATTTTTGGAGATTTTAAATAAAGTAAATGAGAATCAACTCAAAACTAATAATTTCTATACTTAATTACTTAGAAAGGATTCCTCATTTGATCTTAGTGAAAAATATTGTTCACCTTCATTCAAAAAATGAATGTTGATTAATTTTATATAAATCAATTTTATTATAAATCTAAAGATTTTTATCTAAAAATTCTAAATACTACTCTTCCCATAATTTCTATTAGAAATATTTTCATTTTGATTATAAAATATATATTATAAATTAAAATTGTCGATTTGAAAATTTTTTAATAACTAATTAATTTAATCATTCGTAACTTCTGCGTTAACCTTAGTTTTTCCAACGAGGTGGTGTTGGAGGTCTTTTTTTCAATGTTTCTTCATCTTCAATCCAATTGTGAGCATTCAAATTTTATGGATATATTAATTTAGGTACGATTTCTAAGTTTCTTTTTAAAATGAGTACTGCTCCTGCATTTTTATGTCTACCACAATAATCAGTAGCACTAAATATTGTCAATAATTAACCACCTAACTAGAAAAATAATAAATACCTGCAAATCTTTCAAATCCATCCATAACACATTCATGAGCACGAATTATTAAAGAGAGACTATTTTTTATAAGAAAATTAATAACTCTATCAGGACCAAATTTTACAATATTCCCTGTACCAGCAGGATCTCTTATAATGTTTGGTTAGATTCCAAAATCTTAATCAGAATCTGTAGGATCAGACCACAAAATATCTACAACTAATTATTATTCAGGTGTTGTCACTTCATGAATGACTTCTAAAGGTCTCTATAGATTTTCAATCTCAGCCACATAATTTAATTAACTCCCAATACCACCATGTAAACAAATTATTTTCTCCTCTACAATTGCAGCTAATGGTAACCATTCAAATAAACGATTAACTCTTGCAAAAACAGAATCATCATCATTTGGATCTTCACCTAATCTTTAAGCACATTCTTCTGAAAATCCAAATCCATTATTTATCCATTTATCTTCATGATTCCCTCTAATTAAATGGATAGATTCTGGATATCTGACTTTTAAAGCCAAAAGTAAACAAATTGTTTCAAGAGAATGGTTACCTCTATCAACAAAATCTCCTAGAAACAGATAATCAAATGCTTCAATATCACTATCTTTTCCATCTACAAAAGGAGAACCCCATAAATCAAAAAATCTCATTAAATCAGAGTATTATCCATGAATATCTCCAAAAATCTTAATTGGTGCTTTACATCTCAAAACCATAGGTTATTCTCTTATAACAGCTTCAGCTTAATCACATAACATGATGATATGTTATGCTTAAAATAAAAATTTAGCATTTTCTTGAATATTTATAAATGTCTTAGGTTATAAGAGTGTAGTGATAAAGAGATGAGCAATATTATTGTCTTGAGCAGATTAGGGAAGTCTAGGTTTTTTATTAGGAATTTTATTATCTCTGGTTTCTTCAGCTACAATAGCTTAATTAATAAACTTAAAAGAAGGTTTTTCAACTTGATTTTGCATGAATGGTTTTTATTGTTTTTGAGTATTAATTTAATTATTTTAGACACCTTTCTTTTGCATTAAAGAACTATTTAACGAAGAATTAGATGTATCTGTTGAAGCAGGACTCATTTATGGAGAAAGTGATTAAGGGGAAACACTAAATAAAAGAAAATGAAGTACTTTCTTTATGCATGTTAATATTAAGCTAATTTATTAGTTAAAGGTTCACTTGGCAAGAGTAATTTGTTAAGATTGATTTTAGAAATGATATCAGTAGGTATATTAGGTGAATCTAATTCAAATCCTCCATAAACATATATGCTGGTGTCAACTAACCAAGAGGAATGTCTAAATCTCTGTATACTATTGAATTTAGACCATTCAGAAGTTTCAGTATCATAAACATCAATCGTAAGCATTTCTCCAACATTTCCAGTTCTTCCTCCAATAACAACAAGCATACTATATACAAATAAAGTTGTATGTTGATATCTTCCAATAGGTTATTCTTTATCCATTTTATACGGTGCTTTCACCCAATCCCATCTTCCATCTCTATGTCTTCTTAATCCCCATGCATCATTTAAAGCTTATTAATCATTAGAACGACCTCCAAATGCTACAACCATTCCATTGGCACTTCCATTTATACATATACTAGCTGAATGATAGACTCTTGCTATTGGTTATTCAGATTTGCATTCCAATCTAACCCAGGTAATGGGACTCTTTTCCACATTAACACACCCTATTTTTAAATGATTAATTCATACAACAATCATTCACTGCTTCCTATCCTGTATTACCTCCAAATGCAATTAAAAATGGTTTAGTAAATGTTAAAGTATGTCCATATCTTCTTCCTGGAGTTGTCCCTACTACTGGTACTACAGTCCATTATCCTATGTCATCTGATGATCTCAAATCCAACAAATATAAATCATCCGATGCTAAACTACCACCTATCATTATCTATCAAATCTATATAAATACCTCCTGTTGCTCCACCATATATTACTATTTAATTTATATCTACACAGACTGCTGCATGTGCTGCTCTTGGATTTGGTGCTGTCCCCTATACTAATTATTTTTTATTTTCTTTATACCTTCAACCCTTTTCCATTATTTTGTTTACATATCAAATGAAAATGTATCTCCTGTTATACTGTATTTCCCAGTATCCCCAGTTGCACCTTCAATTATTCAATTCAACTTACCACCAAATAATATTGCTTTTCCCTTTGCTATATATGTTATTGTATGTCCAAATCTTGCTTATGGCAATTATCCGAATGCATCAACCTTTTCGAAATTATTCATTTTATTTATTATTTTGAAATATATTTAATATAAAACCTTTTTATATCATTTATTCTTTTCATTTCTACTTCTATCACTACCTTTTTAATTAATCTTTTCATTCAAATTATCAAAATTTCATTTTTCACTTCAACTTCCCCAATCTATTTCTTTACTTCTTTTCCTTTATTTCACGCTTATTTCCACTACAAAATTTAATGTAATTAATTATTTTAGTTAAAATAAATCAATCCCAAAAAATTTCATAAAATTAAAAATCTATTCTATGGATTTCCTTCCTTTTTCTTTTTAAATCAATTCTTTTAATTTTACAAAATCATTTTTAAAATTAAATGAGCATCATTCTCTTTGTTAACAATCATCAAATAAGAAAATTTATATAGAATAATTTTATATTTAATTTATATTAGAAATTTAAGCCAAGAATACATAATCTTAAAATAAAGCTAATGGATTCCTATTTGTTCTTATGCTTTTACTATCATTTGAACATTTAATTTTAGTTATCCACTTTCTTCAAGTTGTTTTTTTTTCTTAATTAATTAAATAAATATAAGTAGAAGCTTAATTCATTCAGATTTTAAAAGAACCTCTAGCATAGATCCAGGAGCTTGAAAAATTCCACAAGAAGGTGTGCTGAACTTTGTTAATAAATACTCGTTAGTATTCACCCAGGAGTCTAAGCAATCTTCCTTAATAATTTATATTACTTGGATAATGCGTCGTTAAGCCTTTCTAGAAATATTAATTATTATTACCTTATCTTTTTTTGCTATTTCATGATGATTATTTTAAAATTTTATTTTTAATAATGAATATGTTCAATTTTATTACTATAAGAACCCAATATTATATATATCCTCTTTAATTTTTAGAATATAAATTATACAATACTTGATGATGCAATTTTTAATTTTCAGCTATTATTTAGCTCAATAATAAAATTATTATTTTTTTTAAATTACTTTACAATAAAAAATATTGTTTGAAGAAGATGATTCTAATTTTTCAAAAATTTTAGACTTAAATTTACATGTCCGTCTGGTCCTTAAACAATTTATTTTAGATCAGACTCTTTTATTTTAGTCAAAAACAACAACTTCTTTAAATATTTATTCTTCTTGGAACATCATTCTTTTTTCGCTTGATTCTACTCAGATAAAGAATATTTTTTGATTAGCATTTGTTTTATATAACATGAATAAGTGATTCTCAAAATAAAATTTATGAAATATTCAATAGAAAAATTTCAATATTAAAAAGAATTTCGAAGTAAATAAAATTACATTAAAATCAATATTAAATCTTTAGAAGAAAATGTGGGATAAACAAAATATTTAAAAATAACTCTAATTTTTCTTATAAAAAATCTATTAGCACTATTTCGATTCTCACTTAGTTATGTAATAGAAAAAATACATTTTTGAGGATGAGAATTAATTGTGAGAAAAAACATTTTGGAAGGCAGTTCATAGTGTTAAAGATTTTTAACTAATTAATAAGCTGTCAATTTTAAAAGAAATAAGTGATTAATAAAAAGAAAATTAAAGATGATGAACTTTTTTTCTAATGAATCATACGAAATTGAAAAGAATTTTTATACTCTGTAATATATGTAAAATATATAAACTTTAGTTAAATTGAAAGATATAAAATCCAACTAGTTTTTATTTTAAATTAAATTTTTATTAACTTTAAATTTAGTAAGAATGACAAATTTCACTAGCAACAGAAATAATATTTTTATCTTTTCCTTATATTAAAATAATAAAAACTAAAATGCCTCGATGTCCTGTTGAGATTATTTATTCTGACAAATATCGCGATGATGAATATGAATATAGACATGTCATTTTACCTCTTGAATTGTATAAGAAAGTTTAGAAAATTGGAAGGCTCTTAACTGAAAATGAATGGAGAGAATTGGGAATTAAAGGATCTTAAGGCTGGAAAAATTATGACATTTATAAACCTGAACCTCATATCCTAATGCTAAGAAAAAAAATAAACTGAATTTATAAGCATATTATTATTGTTTATAAACATATTATATTTTTATAGAAAATGGGTAATAGCAATAAAGTTTAACAAAATGTCATTCATATTGAATTTATGACTGCAAAATAAAAAATACGAAAGGATAAAGCCTTGATAAAGAATTAAGTTCATTAAAGTGATAATGAACATCTTTAGGATATAATATGCATTTAAGATTTAACTTAATATTATGAAGTTGACTTTCGATAAACAATACTAACTTCAGATGAAACTATTCATGTCAAGGTAAAATTATGTAAATAAATCAGAAAATTGTTGATCTAGTTGTGAACCCAAATTCTAAGACTCCAAAGAACTTAATTTAAATTAGCGAGTTCTTTAAGTAGAATGTGAAATCCTTTTAAATTTTTTTTAATAACCAAATGTTTTCCTAAGATGAATAATAATATTAATTTGCTTATGAGCCACTCTATATAGAAGTAATTTACAAACCTAAACACTGGATGGAAAAGGCTGTTGAGAAATTTAAGACTTATACAAGTAAGCTTATGTCAGCCCTTGGGTTTATTTCAAAATTTGCCTATATAGCGATTCCTTTATACACTAGTTTATCTGCTTTATAACCTTTTGTGTTGCCAACTTTAAAGACAGCTAAAGTTGCTTTGAAATCAACTTCAAACCCTCAAGCATAAACTGCCCAAAATTTAGTTAAATTTTTGATCAATTCTTTAAAGAGAGCATCATATATTGCTGCTCCTATTATATCTCTTTTGGCATAATATATGCCATATTCAAAAACTATTTGTACAGGAATAGGCCTATATCTGGGTAAAGGAATATTATGGAATGTCATAAAGTTAGGAGTAACAATATTTTGTCCATTTTTGGCTCCATTACTAATGATATTTGGATGATTTAAATTATTCATTATAAATATATAAATTCTATTTTAGAACTATTTTTTTAAGTTTTAATTAAGAATTTAAGAATTATTAGGATATATTATTCAAGACTTTTTGTAATACTATATAATGTTTATATTAAATATATTTATTAATTGTCAAATTTTTCTATATTTACATCTTTTACTTATATCATCTTCTATCATATCCTATTTAATGATCTTAGGCTTTAAATTAAAATACTCACTCATGTTTTGAGCTATTTAATTTTAAGACATAATTTAGTAATTATATTCTTATTAAAAGAACATAAATTATATATAAGAATCATCCTCTTAATTATATGTATGAAATATTTTAGGAGTTATTTTTACTTCAAATTTTTATCCATTAAAATTTATTGCTTACATAGAACTATTAACCTATTGACAAGCACCTTGGAACATTCCTCGAATTAAACTCATAAATTATTAATTATCGTTAGAAAAACACCAAGGCAACAGTCCTGTCTAATTTAAATAATCCTGCAATATTTCTTCATTTATTCCCATTAATTACAAGTATTAACAATTAATGGACTTTATTAAAGTTGTTATTCTGCCTTTCTATTTCTTTTAAATGTAAACTGCAAAAGAATTTTTTATGCTGTTTTCATATTCTTAAATTTCTTACTCAGTAGCAACGGTGATTTAATCTTTACATAGTAATTTATAATGAAATAACTCAAATTGTTCTCCTAAAGATGGATGATATTTCTCCAAAGTATTTTTTACAACTTAAAGAGGAGTAAAAGGCCTATCAATTGGCTCGAAATAAAATATATAGTTATTCTATTGTTTATCATACTTTACTATTCTATAATTATAAGAAATAGGATCTATAGCTAAAGCACCTAATTAGAGACTGGCATCCCATTAAAATGGAATTAAAATATCTGATTCAAGTCTAAAAGTTATATCTATAGGGATGTAAGCAGGTATTTATTGATTAACTTGAATAATTTACTTAAGCTTAGAAACATCTATATTGCTACCAAATTTGAACTCTATCGTATATTAATTTCTTCTTTTTTCTTTTTTAATTGATTTAGATAAGCTGAAGGTTTTATCTTCCTAAAAAAATTTTTGATTTTTTAGAAAATTAGTCATATATAAAAGGTCTGTATTAAATGTTAAAATAATTTGTAAAATGAATTAATATCTTAAGAAACAACTTTTTTATTGATATTAAAATCTCGAATTTTATAATATTAATTTATTTGCTATAAAAAATTAAAATAAAATAAATAATTACTGAAAAACTTTCATGATAATAATAATAAATGAATGTCTTAAAAGTAATATAAAAGTAAATAAAATAATGAATAAGTTAATTTAATTTTTATTTTAATAACTTCATTCCATTCTTAAGATTTCTGCTTGACAGGTAAAAAAGGTATTAATAAGCTATCTTCATCAAAATCAGTTTAAAAATTAGATTTTGGAGATTCAATATCAAAAAATTATAATTAAAGTATTTTTTCTAATTTCAAAGTATACAATGCAAATGCTTGAATAACTCTAAAATATTATCATCTATAATTTCAATTATTTTTTTATCATCTTCTGAAATCTCATTTTTTTGTTGCATTTTTACTTTTTACGTGTGTTAGGAATGCTTCTTGTAATCTCATAAATTCGAGTTTTTCATCTTACAAAATAACTTGTTAAGCTTATTGAATTCAACTACTTTTATTTTTTTTAGAAATCATCTCAAACATATCTTCAGGAAAAATAGGTTTAGGTAAATTATTAAATAGTTTTTATTGTTATTCATGAAGTAGAATTAGTTTTGATCGAGCTATTTCATAAATTTTCGAAATCAAATTTGGTGTATCGAGTTTATTCATGAATTTTTCAGTTGCAAATTTATAAGTTGTTTCTCTTTTTTTCTACATCCCAAACTCATGATAATAATATCTCTCATAAGAAAATAAAGATATTATTTTCTTTTTTTAATAATTAAATCATTTATTTGTGATTAATAATTTTATCAAAATTCTTAACAAAAGCAGATTTACTCATTTATTTTTAGATTCCAAGATCTTTTACTTGTATAAGATTTTCAACTTTCATGAATTAATCATTAGGAACCTCTATAAATAACTATTTTTGACTAGGATGATTTCCTCATCTTCTATAATTTCATCTATGAAATCTGAACTTTATGTTGCTAAAAAAGCTTCTTAACTTTCAATAATAAATAACTTATTAGCAAATGTAAATTCATGAAGGTTGATGTTGGTTCTATTAATGCACTTAGAGCTAAAAATAAAATTTACCAAAGTTATCTTAATTTTCTCTATTTTATGATTGTACCAATCCATATTCAGTTTTAATATCTTCCATAATATATACTATATCAGTTAATTAAATCTTTGAAGGAATTTCCTGGATTTTTCATTTATACTAAATTATCAATTATAATACTCAGTTTAAAGTTTAGCAATATTTGAAGAATTCAGATCATTGTATCATGTAAATTTATTTTAGATTAATTTTAATTTACAAACTTCGATGAAAAGTTACTATTAAAAAATATTATTGAAGAAATAAGGTAAAAAAAATGGATCTTTTATATAGATATCTTATTATACTTAAAGAATTAATTTAAAATAATTAGGAAAAAATGAACTTTTATATTAAATATTTACATGCTCATTAAGGAACTTTAAATTGAAGTTTTATTCATTATCTATTAATGTTCAATATATTATTTTTATATTTCTATCTATTTGAAAAAAATTATTTTTATCTTAAATCTTGAGAATCTATTTTATATAAATTTGGTGATTAAATGCTGAAGTAATTAGATTTTGTTATTTAATTTTTTCAAATTTAAGGATGAAGGCGATATAATCTGATTGTTGAATTTATAATTATTGAAGTTATGTAGGTTGTGATTTGATGGATAAAAAAAAAAAGCATAAATTCTTGTAAATAAATAGATTAGTAAAAGTGGAAATTATTTAAAAAATGAAAATAACTAGTTATTGAGATTTATTATCAATAATAATTTTTTATATTTATATATTAATAAGCCATTTTCATGGAGTAACTGCTTGAACGATATTAAGAATTAGAAAAACGCAATTCTGAAGAATTAGAACATGACAAATCAATAACTCATTTATTGTACATAGAAGGATTTAAGTGGGATGATTTGGATAAAATAAAGAAAATAAATAAAATTTCATAATCTAAGGTAGAAAAGAGAATAACTTTAGTTTAAGATGTAATAATAAAAAAATAGTTTAGTTTGGTTTACTTAGAAGAGATGTGGAGCCACATTCAGCAGAAAATGATAATTGTAAGAAGTTGGTTAAAGACATTGATATGCATATAAATTCAATAATGTTTGAGATTGATAAATTAGAGTAGTTGAAATAAAAATCATAGAGATTCTTAAGATTATAAAGTTAACCTAATATAAAACCAGAGACTGCTCCAACTGATATAATGACATAAACAGGTGGTTTATTATCAAGTACAAGTGATGGATAAACTCGAATGTATAAAAGTAGTTTTCAATTTTATCGCGCTTAAAGAGATTAATAGATTTAATCACATAATTAAAAATGGATAGAGAAATAATATAGCATTTAAAGAAAATTAATAGAAGATGAAAAAGAGTTTTAGAAATTTCGTTTAGATATTGAAGCAAAGTAAGTGAAGGCTGAAATGAATTTAGAGGAATATTAATAATGGTAAGCTCGATAATTAAAAGAATAAGAAGAATTAAATTCGAAGAGATTGCAATTACATAAAGATAGAATGTTAAAAGATTAATAATATAGATAAGCTGTATTAGAAGATAAGATGTAAAGAAAAGAAAAGTAACTATAAAAATAGATGTCATTATTACAAGATTTTCATGAGGAATAGAAATAGAAGAAAGAGGAACACTTTTTTAAAATTCTTTAAAAGTCTATGGGTGCTTTGAATGATAAAGATAAATTTAATTAATATTAAAAAGAGTAATCAGAAAAAAAAGAATTAGAAAATTATAGGAAATTAAAATATATAGAAGAATCAAAATAATGGACAAAGTAATAATTGTAAAAATAAGCAGATATAAAGTAATAAAAGATAGAGAAAGCCAATGTATGATATAATTAGTTTATAATAATAGTAAATATTAGCAACATAAGATATTTAAAGACGAGAGAAATTTGATGAGAAAGAAAAGAAATAATAAAGTTATATGGATAAATGTAAGAAAGCCTTTTCAGAATATTAAAATAAGATTAATAAAGAAAAAGAAGATAAAATGCATAATTTTTAGATAGTAAGTTTAAAGTATGATGTTAGAATAAAGCTATAGAGGATGCCAGTAAAGAATAATTGATAAAGTATCAATTTGAAAGAAGATCGAATAGTTAGGCTTAGGCTTAGAGATTGAAAGAGAGAAGATTAAAGATATTCTAAGAGGAGAAAGCAGGAGAACATTTAATAAAATAGTTAGAGATTAACTAGAGATTAAATTAATTAGAATGGGAATAAGAATTAAAAAGAAGAAAGCAATAAATTTTAGAAGAAGAGTAAAGATAAAGATAATTAATGATTGAGTATAATTTATAATTTAGATTTTAGGAATGATGCAAGAGAGACAATGAGAGAAAGAGAAAAGAATGCTAGAAAATTAGAAATTGAAAAAGAAATAAGAGAGAAAGAAATGAAGACGATTAAGTTTTAGAAGGTTTGAATAAATTACATTTGATAAGAAAAATTAGTAAAATTTAATTATTTATATTTGAATTTAATGAATAACCATCAACACAATTCGAACTGTCAATTCTGTAAATTAAGATAAACCAAATTTATTTAAAAAGAAATACACGAAAAGTATTTAGTTGTTATGATTCAATAGATACTTTGAATAGTTCAACTTTTATTTTGCTAAACCTATAACAGAAATATTAGCAAACGTTCCTGTAGATCATGTAATTTTGTTTAAGGATTAATTGTACTTGCATGATGAAAACGAATATATGAAACGTTTTTATTAGAGGGATGAATAAGATCCAAGATTAAAATTACTTAGCAATTTCTATTTTGAGTAACATAAAGTAAAATATGAAACATAATACAACAATAGATAACATAACCTAATTTATGTAAAGTTAATGCTCATAAGTTTATGGAGAAGAGATAGAATAAATTGATAAAATTACAATAAAAAGCATAAAATAGTTAGAATCAACAGCCTATCACAAAAAAGATGATTCCAGATCATATTTTTAGTGAGAATTATGTTGAATCTGTATCAGAGTAGTATCGACATACTTATTTAGTTCCTATCCGAAGGAACAAATTTCATGGGACAGCAAATCTCACAATATCTATGAGATATCATAAAGTGAAGCATAGAAGTCAATACTACCATTAAATAAACCAACTTAATCATAATAATGTTCTATTATTAATACATCTGGAGATCATAATAAATTATTCAATTGTTAAAATGATTAAGAACTTGATAGTTTATTTAATGACTTTAATCTTTAGACATCAAAACAATTATCTACTATTACTAAAATACCACTAAAAAAGAAAATACCATCAAGTGCAAATGCTAAAAAGAACCCATCATCTTTATAATCTCAATAACCTAAGATACCTATTCCACCTTTAAAATTGTAAGAAAGTGCTAAATCTTCAACAACTACAGCTCCTAACAATAATAATAATAAATCAACGAGCATTTAATCTTTAATGAAAAAATATGATTAAATATTACAAAAAAGATTTTAAGTCAAAGAAATCCTTACTGAACGTAATGACACTCGTTATGGTATTGGTTATGGTTCCAGTTGTGGTATTGGTACTGTTAGAGGAGAAGGTGGATCTTCTAAAAAATAAATTACTGATGAAATGTTACTAAAACTTATTTAAAATATGAAAAAATCTAAAAATAAATCTGATAACTATCAATTTCATGCATCTTATAAAAGTGTCATACAATAAGCATAAAATGGACCTACTTAATCATGTACATTTGAAAAGGAAAATGAAAAAAAGAAAAAATATTAAGTTTATTTGGTATTATATTTGTTATTATTAGGATAGCCAAAATAAATTAAGAAAAATCCATCTTAAATGTCTTCACCAACAACTGTGTAAAAGTATGAGATTAAAATTATTATAGTACTTGTTCTCCTTCTATGTTACTTAGATCACTTTCTAATCCATCTATGGCTCCTTCACCATTGCGTAGATTAGAAATTAAACTTAATCTAAATAAATTAATTCAATAATAAGAACAAGAAATTGGTTATTGGACTTAAAGATGCAAAGTTCGTTGAAGTTTCAATAAGTCAATTAGTTGATTAAAATACAAATTATGTTTTATAAATTTATTTTAATATACTAACTACCTTAAAATCAAATTAAGGATGAGCATAAATTATGCCTGTAATGTATTTTAACCATATTTAAAGAATTAAGAAAAACTGGGAGAAGACAATCTGTAAACACCGATTTCATGCAATATCACAAACTATCTTAAGTATATAATTGTGAAGTATAAAAGGATAAGACTTTCACAGAATCCTTTCCCGTATCGCTTCAAAGAACTAAACCGAACTTTAAGAATCAATTATCACAATTAGAATTGTAAAATTCAATATTATAATTAAGCGATGATCATTAAATTGACTTTAAGAATCACCCATTCACATTTTAAGATAAGACTGATTAAAAAACAGAAGTAACCAAAAAGAAATTCGTATTTGATGAATATTAATCAACTAAATAAGGGGAGTTTAAAAATTTTATGAATGCTATGGATGATTATATAAACTTTTTAAATGAAAGTTCTGATTGTTTAACTTTGAATTCAGAAAATTACAGTTAATTAGAAAATATCTTATTTGCAAAATTTAACATAATTAGATAAAAACATGAAGAATTAAATAAGAAATATAAGATGGCATAATAAAATTTTAAAGTTCAAAAATATTAGAATTAGTTATTAAAAAAGCAAATTTTGGAAATCCATTCATAATTGGAAGATGAGAGATAAAAAAATTTAGTATTGAATGATATCAATGAAAAATTGAAAAAGAAATATAGAGATTTATAAAATAAAACACAATTCATTTAAAATTCATTTATGTAAGATAGAATAAAATTCGAACATAAACGATAGAATTAATATTAATAAAGTATATCATTTGATGAAAGTGATAGAGGTACAACACAGCAAACTTATGAAACAAATGATGATTAACAAAATGTGACAAAATTCTTAAAATCTCAAATGCGGAAATTGAGGCAGAACAATTAATAAATTGATGATTATTCTCGTCTATATAAAAAAATTAGTGAACATAATAATGATGACTTTTGATTAATTTAATTTATTATATAAAGCTGTATTACTTTGTGATTAGATGAACAATTTCAATATAATGCAAAATATACAATTTTTAACTCAGAATTAAAGTATATAAAATATTATTAATAATTTTTTATGAATTCTACACAGGAATGGCACTTTCACACAATTGATAATTAAGTTGTGAAATTTAAAAGCGAATTATCACTCTTATGTGATTTATTATAAGATAAAGAAATTGATGAGCCATTACCAGTTGCAATAGATGTAAAGAATTCAATTTAGAACTATAGTTAGAAGTTTTGAATGTAATTAAGAAATTTTGTGAAGTTCATAATTACGAGAGAGAAGCAATAAAAATTAAAAAACCAATCATCAATAATAAGATTAATGATAATTTGGACTTATAATCAGTTCAAGTTTTATAATTATCAGATGAACTATTTGATAAAGTTTTGGCAGCATCTTATTATTTGAGTTTTGATTTATTAAGATAGGCATGCTTGTGTATTTTAGCTTGTTAAATATATATTGATGATAAAGAAGATGATATTGAAAGGTATAAATTTAGTTCTAAAAAATAGAGCCAGAAAATTGTATGGTTTAAATGATATAACACCAGAATAAGAAAATGAGGCAATAACAAAGAATCGACCTGTTTTCGATTAATTATAAAGATAATTTTTAGAGATGCTTTAATAGTTTGAAGATGAACATGATGAAAAAGTAAGAATGTAATAACAATAATAATAATAAATATTATGAATGACTATTTTATCATTATAATATTAATACAATGGTTATTAAAATGCCAATTAAATCTGCTGCTTTTATTTATTATATTGTAGAATTATTAGTTGTGTATCTTAAATTTATTTTTAAATTCAGTATATAGGTATACTCGACTATTGAAAGATGTATTTAAATAATGCAGTTTTGTAAGTTTGTATATTAAATTGATAATTTTATTCTGCATTTTAAAGTAAAAAAATTATTCTAATTTAAATCTATTGTCAGTAAAATCAAATCATAAATTGGAGATGATAGACAGCCTATAACCGAATGACTTAAGTAATTATAGTATTGCATTAAAAATAAATTACTAAATTTTTATTTTCATTTTATCAAATGTCATAACCTTAAATAATTTTTTTGATTTTCTTTAAATTGAAAAGAAATTTTTTGATTTATTTAGTCTAAAATGATTTTTTACCAAATTATAACTTTTTTTAATAGAGAATAGAAAAATATTAATTGGCTGATACTTTTTGTCTTAAAAAATGAATATTAAATGTTGAAAAGATTTATCAAAAAATGCTTGTATAATATTTTGTTATTTAATTTCCATGAGAACTTAATGAATTTAAAATAAGATTTAAAATGTGCGTAAAAAGATTAAAATTAATAACAAATGGCCTTTCCTAAATCAATGAACAGTAAAAGTTTAAATTAGGAATAACTGCTAGCTATACTAGAAAATCTACATTCAATAGTAAGATACTCTTTTTTAATGAACTTAAAAACCTTTATCACTATCATATGTTAATAATATCAAAATCAATGGTTCTTAATAAGATATTAAAATGAACCAAATAAAAGTAATTGAAAAAACGAATAACCATAAACTATCTTTACAAGATGGGCTGTAACTAAATTAATATTCAAAAAATTCATCAATAAAGGATTGGAATCAATTTCAAATGAGATTTTTGGTGTAATTTAAAAAGTTACATATAGAGAAAGTTTAATTTAAGAAAATGCTTATAGGGTATTTTGAGCCTAGATAGTAGTTTTTATCATAAAATAATATATAAAGGATGAAAACTACAGAATTAAATAGTAAGTTTTATCTATTTTAAAATATATTTTTTATTTAAAAGATCCATTTTATTAAGTATTAATTATCATAAGTTGACTTTTGATATATTCATCAGAGTATATTCGACTTTCAAGTTTAGGTGATAGACAAAACTATATAGCTAGATTAGCAATATAATTTGTAATAGTGAAATTACTTAAGTAAAAATTCATTTTTGGAAATAAAAAAGTAGCAAAATAATTATCATTTATAATAATATGCATAATTAATTATGAGATGTCATGCAATATATTTAACAACTTGATCTATCACGTTATATTCCTGGTGGAGAAGCTTTGAAGACACCATGTAATTAGAATAAACCAGATAAAGTAAAACTATGGGAAATAGGAAAATTAAGATGTGTGTCATATTGTTTTTAATTTACAGGAAGGATGGCACGAGAATAAAGATTCAATATGTTTTGTACTTATTTCAGAGCCAAATTACATGTATTACATTCTAAATTGGGATCTGAAATGCATTGTCGTAACTTTATAAAAGAGATGCTTGATACAACAATTTCAATCTTTCTTTTAATTGTGAGATATGAATGTGGAGATGAATTGTATCAAGAAATGAGAAAATACTTTAAAATTCTTATGGATGCTGTTGATCATTTAGCTACTCATGATTCAGTTGAAACAGTCACAGAAATTATAACACCAGAAGATTTCTATAAAATAATCTTCTATTTGAAACTACTAAATCTGATGAGAAATATTAAATAAAGAAAGAAATTTCTAGAGCATTATCCTCATGCTGCAATAAAAGCAATTTAATAATGTTATCTATATAATGTTATAATTAATGGTCCAGTCAAACATATAAAATATCGTTTTGCTGTAGCCAATCAAGATTATGCTAAATATGGATTGCAGTTTAACATTCCAAATAATAATAAACTAGTTAATAAATAATTAGTAGCTGAAATCTGTTGGTAAACCTTATATGATCTAAACATTGCTGCTGCTATCAAAGAAGGAATATGGGATGATTTAAAATTGTATTTATGATATATATATCAACAATAACCTACACGATCTCTTGGTATGATCTTCAATTCTGAACCATGTTTTAAAAACACATTTCCAGATGTTTATTAAAGTGACACTCCTGTACCTGCATTTGTTATTATAGCACTTGTAGCTGGATTCACTTTAAACTATTCTTTATTATAATATTCATTTACTTCTTCTGCTACATATTTTACAACAGCACTAAATGGAGCTTCTTATGGGACTCTATTTTTATTATTTAATATTTATTTACGATACTGTCCTGAATGCCAAATTTGGATCAGAGGTATTTACTATCTTAAAAGTCACCTTATTTTACATATATAATTTTTATTAATGCAACACGATTCTGAAAGTGAATAATAATATTTCAATGATGCTGATGAATACTTTCTTAATTTACCATAAAAATGTTGGGAATTTAAAAGAGTTAGAGTACCTAACATTCTTCCAGGAGCTAAAGATATCTATATTAAAAAATGGGTCAAAGTCAATGATATTTATGATACTAAACAATAAAAGCCAAGAATTAATTATTAAGCTTCTATCAATAGAACACATTAAGAATTATAAAGACTACTAGCCAATAGTACTACTAATACTTAAGAATTAAGTCAATTATTACAAAAAATGACATAAATGAAAAAAGTAATTCAATTATTTTACTCACTAGCAAGCTGTTGCTTAACAACCAAAAATAAAAAAAGTTACTGTTCCCAAATTTTATGTATGTCCTGTAACTACTTGTAAAAAAACATTCTTTGATAATTCTAAATTGAGAAGACATTAATTAGTACACACTGGTGAAAAACCTTTTAAATGTGAATTATGTTAAAAAGGATTCTCTTTAGATTTTAATCTTAAAACTCATATGCGTACTCATACTGGAGAAAAACCATATTCTTGTAAGTATCCTGATTGCTAAAAGCGATTCAGTTAATCAAGTAATCTTACAGCTCATTTAAAAAATCATTAAAATCCTGATTATGCAGGTATTATTATTATACAATCTAATAAATAGCATCTGAAAGTGAAGAAGTAATAGATGAGTTAGAAGAAGAAATTGTTGAAGAAGATGTTGATTAATGAAATTTTATAATAATTAGTTGGCAAAATTATTTTTTCATTAATAATGGATACTAAGGCATACTCAGAAATCTCTGAGAAGGCTCTAATTTCTGAGTTGTACACAAGATATCGTTGTTAAGAAGAAGGGTTGAAGAAACGTATTATATTACTGGGAATGCCTGGAGCAGGTAAAGTTTACGTTTTAGATTTATAGGAAAGGGTACACATTCAGCAAAAATGCTTGCACGTTTTTGTATGTGCCATTTATCAACTGGAGATCTTCTTAGAGAAGAAGTTAGGTCTGGAAGTGATTTTGGAAAGCGTCTTAAAGGTATTATGGATAGAGGAGAGTTAATTGAGGATGAAGTTATGTGTAATCTAATCAAATACTAGTTAGCCAAGTAATTATTTTCTTTAATTTAGACCTGCATGTGCTAATGGAGCTATTTTAGATGGATTCCCAAGAACTATTCCTTAAGCTCAAAAATTGGATGAAATTTTAAAACAGAGTGGATAATAGATTGATCAAGCTATCTTCATGAACGTCAAAGAAGATACTGTTATTGATCGATTAGGAGGTAGATGGACCCATCTTACTTCTGGAAGAACTTATAACTATAAGTTTAATCCTCCAAAATAATATGGAAAGGATGATATTACAGGAGAAGAATTAATCTAAAGAGAAGATGATAAAGAGAGTACTATCAGAAACAGATTAAGAGTATATTAGAGCAAAACATTTCCAATTGTTGATTATTATAGAAAGTATAAATTGATGTATATTATTTTAGGAGAAACATTTTGCATGAAATCAATGCTGAAAGATAAGTAGATGAAATATGGAGAGAAATCAAGAACATTGTGAAATAGAAATGATTAGTGTATTTTAAATCTTAAATATAATTGAATTAAAGTAAATCTTATTCATTATTTTTAAATAATACGTACTTTCTTTTATATTTACTATATATTTAATAAAAATAATATAAAAATGCTCATATTATTTATAATTACAGTAACAACTGCACGTCTGATAACAAATCTAAATAAAGGATGGAAATTTAGAAGATCTGATAATAATACATGGTATCCTGCAAATGTACCATCTACGATTCATATGGATTTATTAGACAACAAATTAATAGGGGATCCTTATTTTGGTAACTAAGTTGAATAATGTTAGAGGATAATTTATTGAGTATGTATGAATTGGAATTAGAAGATTGGGAATATAAATTGGAATTTACAAATAATGAATCCAATTATGATATTAATGAATTAGTTTTTGAAGGATTAGACACTCACGCTGATGTGTATTTAAATGATATCTAAGTATGTATATGCAGAGTAATAGGAAGATATTAAAAGCAAATAATTAACATAGAACTTGGAGAGTGATGATTTAGAATTTATAAGTTGAAAATACATTAAGAATTTATTTTCATTCCGCAGCTTTACATGATCTAATGAAATAGTTATAAGATAGTCCTTTGAATTTGCCTTACAATTATACTTATTCGAGGAAAGCTGCATATCATTATGGATGGGATTGGGGACCAAGAATTGTGACATGTGGCATATGGAAAGATGTTTATTTAGATTAATATGATTATGGAAGAATTGTAAGTATGCACGCAAAAGCATTGAAGATTTATGAAAAAAGCGTTGTTATTGAAATTAATATTGAAACTTATTTAATAAATGTTGGTGTTTACATAATTGAAGTGCAATTTAAAGGTTTGGATGAAATTATTATAAATAATCAATACCCTTTAAATTCGATAAACACTAAGTTTTTATATAATGTAAGTGATATTGAATTGTGGTGGCCAATTGGATAAGGCTAACAAAAGTTATATCAATTGTAAGCATATCTAATAAAAAATGATTCATATGTTGATTATATGAAGATAACAACAGGTTTTAGGGTTGTGTAGTGGATTTAAGAAAAAGATGGAGAATAAACTCAATCATTTAAATTTAGAATTAATGGAAGAGTATATTATCTTCATATTTAAAAAAGGATGTGTATTTAAAAGGTGCTAATTATATACCTCCAGAGATGTCCTTGCCTAGAGCCTTGAAGAATCCTTCAATATATGAAAGAATATTTTAAGATTCAATTGCTGCAGGTTATAATGGTTTAAGATTCTGGGGCGGAGGTTAATTTGAATATGACATCTTTTATGAATTAGCAGATAAATATGGTATTATCATTTGGCATGATTTAATGTTTGCTTGTGCTATGTATCCAGGAACTGATGATTTTATTGCAAATGTTTAAGCAGAATTAAAAGATAATGTAAAAAGACTTAGAATTCATCCATCTATTGTTTTATGGAATGGAAATAATGAAGTAGAAATAGGATGGAAAGAATGGGGTTGGAAAAGGAATAGAGTTGAATAAGAAATTACTATGCTTTAACAATGGTATGATTTATTATTTTTATATGCCATTCCTAATGTTCTCAATGAAATACAACCAGAAATGTATTAATCTATATATTCTATAGATATTATTGGCCTACATCTCCATCTACTTCTGTCAATAATGCATCATAATTAGGATTTGGAGATATTCATTATTGGGGAGTTTGGGCTTCCAAACATTAAATAGAAAATTATACTATATTTATTGGTAGATTTAATAGTGAGTATGGAATGCAAGCTATGATTGATGTCAATAATTTTTAAAAGGTTGTACCCAAATTATATGATTTGAATTTTGATTCTCCAATTTTTCAAATCCATGAAAGACATATAATAGGGATTCCATTAATCAAAGAATACTTAAAAAATTATACTAATTATAATTCAAATATTCACTCTTTCTTATAATTAACTTATTGCTCCTAAATTATTCAATATTTATCATTGCAAACTGCTATCTCCTCATTAAGATCTGCAAAACCATATAATATGGGCACCTTTTATTGGTAAATTAATGATGTATGGCCTGTTATATCTTGGGCATCTGTTGATTATTATGGTTGTTGGAAAGCAGGACATTATGCTGCTAAAAAGTATCATTCTGATCCTATCTTAACCCCTAAATAAACTGAAGATTAGATAGAAGTCTTTTTAGTTAATGATAATGTATCTAATTATACTGGTAATGTTACCTTAAAATTGAAATAATATAATGGTTTTATTCTTAAATCCTGGGATTATAAATTTATAGAAATCTCTTAAAATGCTTCAAAAAAACTATTGAATTATTATGTTCAAAATTACAATCAAACATATAAATCCTTATATTTGTAAATGAAGTATATACAAACTAATTAATAGTTTTTATTGCGATCAAAAAAATTGTGATTATCAAGGCATATATAATTTTGGAAGACCCAAAGAATGGCAGCTCTAAAAGCCTGATATTTCCTATACTTTACAAGCCAATACAATCACTTTTTTATCGAAATCATATGCTAAATATGTTTATGTATTTAGTAATACAGATTGCATCAATCTTTCTGATAATTTCTTTGATTTACTTCCTGATGTTCCTTACAAAGTAACCATGAAAGAATCAAGAAAATTTAGTTTCTTCAGTTATTATGATTTATAATTGAATGCAGTAGAGAATGAAGATCTACTATTGAATGAGAAAGTTAATGCACTTAATTTGTATATGATTACATAATTATTCTTAGATCTGAAAAAGCCTGAGAATTCTTCTAAATTAAAAAAAATGAAAGATATGATAATTAATTAAAATTTAACTTCATTTATGTGTTTAATAAGCAAATGTTCTAAACTATTAGAAAAGATGTCCTCAGAATCTTTTATTAAATTATTTTATCTAAAACTTATTTTATACTTAATAATGGATTCTGTCAATAGAAAAGATGATAAGTGTACAACTATGACTGACAGTACTTAATTGAAATCATTTATCTTAAATAAAAATACCATTATCAAAGAAAAGTCTAAATTTTTAAAAACTCCTCCTCAAAATTTACTTAAAATTTCAATAAAGCACCCATTAAAAAAACAATTAACTTTCTCATTACCCACTGAAAGATCAAGGAATATATCTAGAGAAGTTGAATAATTTAATGATAAATTTTTAGTTGATACCTTAGAAAAAAAATAGTAATTAGTTTAACATAAGAGTTCTCGATTTAAGAATCTTTTATGTGGAAGAAGGATTAAAACATCAGGAGATCACTTTTAGGATTATAAAGAAGAGTATAAAAAGGTAGTGGAAGCTGGTTATAATGAAATAGAAGAGAATTTCTAATAGTAAATTATTATAAATTTATATTAGTTGTTAATCTTCTTTGTATGAATAAAGATAAACTTTAATGAATGCTGAAATAGAATTATAAGAAAATTAAAAAGTACTAGACATACTTTAAGATCAAATTAGTACTTTAAAAGAAGCAATATTTTTAACGAAAGGTTAAAGTTAAAAGTCATTGAATGATATTTTATTTAGAAATCGCTTAAGACAAAATAAAGAAAGAAAATTGACGTAGGAATTATTAGAATTTATAAATCATCTTTCATTATAATATGATTATCATATTGAATCTTTAAAAGAATATTTGTAAAGTTTTAAAACAGAATTAAATGAAATATTAATTGAAAATGAGTATACAGAAAAGTCTTGATTTAATATGAAATCTTTATTTTTTTCAATGATTAAAATAACATTCATATAATAGTAATTGTTCCTTTAATTTTTTATTCCACATTTTTTATTTTTCAACATCTTTAAAATGATTAGTTTCATCATCATAATCTTTTTCAATTTCTAAAAATTCCTTTAGATTCTGTCTAAAGATATTTCTAATTTATTATTAATGATTATTTGACTTAGTCACATCAGAAGATTCTACTTTTTTTTTAAATTCTAAAGCAGAAAGACATCCAATTAAATAATGTCCAGTTTCATGTTCTAATAATAGTTCATCTTTTTTAGATTTTGCCCAAGATTTTTCAAGGAACTTACATTTAACACTTAATTTAATTTTATGACCATTAGGAGATTACTTTCTTATAGCAGAACTAGAATTGCTTCTATTAACTGTTCTTTAAGGTGAATGATTAATGGTTGGAGTAGGTAATCTTTTAATTTTATTAGCACTAGATGTCCTAACATTTTCAGTTTTAATATTTAACTAATTAACTTGATTAATTTATTGTAATGGTATTCTGGGTAAACGTAATGGAGATTATTCTCTATAATTAACTTATTCTCTATCTTAAATAAAGTAATATTCATAAGAATTATTCCAATAACAATGAGCAATCCAAGGTGATTCTTCATCTGGTTTTCCAATAAAGTCTTTCCATTCTAATCGTTTGATTTCAAAATTTTGAATTCTTAAAGGCAGAATATTTCGAACAGATTAATCATCAGAAAGTTTAAGTTCGACATTTTGTTGAATTCCTTTTTTGTATAAATCTTGAATAGAGATGTTCCCTTAAAATGAAATTGATTTCATCTTAATAATTATTTTTTAACAACTAAATTCTTGAATAAATGAAAAACTGATAATAAATATTATATAGTAAATAAGACATATTTAATACATGACAAGAAGATAGAATAATATAAAAAATATATATCATCAAGAAACAAATTATTGCACTTCATCATCATTAGTATATTAAGCTACAACTAGAGAACTTTTTAATTTTTTTAATTTTTTAAAACATCTTTTAGCATTCTATTAGATTAGAACAGCAGCCATAAATTAGCTACTATCGAATTCAGTTTCTAAGTTTGATACTTGAGAAAATGCTTTTTCTATTAATGGTTGTAATTTTAATTTAACAATATCTTTAGAGATATCAAAACTATATAATAGTAATATGATATACTTAGATATAAATCCACTTGATTCTAAATAATCTTGAGCAACACAAATAAGAGCTTGATAATAATAAAACATATTTTTGCCATTTAAATTATAAACAGGTAAATTTAATTAAGCCATTCGTATTCTTTATTATGCTGGTGAATATTTCAATTTCAACCACTAGTAAATATAAAATAATAATTACTCCTAAGGGTTGTGGTAATGATATCATAAATTAGGTGAAATATTTACATTATATAAATCCAGTAGCATCTTTATCATAATCTTTCCATAATTATTGAAAATTCTCTACATCTAATTTTTTAATTGATGCATTCTCTTCTTTACTAGTATTTTAGAAACCCTATTAATATATATAATTAAATTGATTTTTACTTCAATAATGATAGCAACAAATAAATTCAACATAATTAATGATACAATAATCATGAATATAATCATTAAAAGTATTCCTGCAAAATTACCACAATCCATAAATCCATATTCTGTATAATTAACATAATCATTAAAATCCAAACAAATATCATTTGGTTATGAACTTCTAGCAATATCCATCATAACTAAATTCCAATCTTCTCCAGTTGAACATTTAAATAATGTAAATAAACTAACTCCAAAAGAACTAAAATTAGAATTATCAGTAACTCCTTCACCTCTTTTTACATATGGAAATAAATTCATAAATATAACAGCAAATATAAATAACATAATTCCTAATAAACCTCCTACACTCACTAAACCAGGTAATGTTACAAGAAATGTTCCAAATATAATTCTTAAATTCTTAGCACTTTTTATTAGTCTTAATACTCTAAAAATTCTAAATGTTCTTAATATAGATGTAGCTGTTCCAACATTACTTAATACATCACTTTATTCTAATATTACTCCTAATAATGTTAAAAGAACAACTGTAAAATCAAATACATTCCAACCAAATGTAAAATAAAATCTTTTGTATACTATTAATTTTAATATCGCTTCTATTGAAAATATTGCTAAAAATATCCAATTTAATATTTATATAGCATCTGTTAATTCTTTTGGGGATCTTAAATATTAAATCGTCATTACACAAGTATTTAAAATGATTACACTTAAAATAAAAATCTCAAATTTATCAGATGATATAAATTCATTGAGTTTTTTGATTAATTTGTTTTTTGAGATTTTAAATTTCTCTATTGGATTACTTGAATAAATCTTTTTTTATATTTCATACCATTCTAATTCTTATTTAGATATTTCTCTCATTTAACTTAATCTATCTTTTTCACTTTAAAATGCTTCAACAATAACTCCAGCAAATAAATTAATTATAAAAAATGAACCAACAATAATAAAAATAACAAAATAACATGCCCATCCATATGCATTATTTTCTTTTGGATTAAGATCAATTCCTCTACTATCAATACCATCAGACATTAAATTAATCCATCCTTCTGTTGTTGATATTACAAATAAAGTAATCATAGCATTTAAAACATTATCAAAATTGAATTTCTTATTTGTCCATGATCCACCATTATCTAAACATTCTAATTTATCATTAACTTCATATATATCACAATAATAATAAGATCCTTTAAATTATGTCACTCCAAATATTCCAAATAATAAAAAGAAAATTAGACAAACTAAAGCAATATTCATCATTTAAGATAAACTATTGAATAAAGCATTTATTGACATTTTTAAATCTTCATTTCTAACTATTAATCTAAGTGGCCTTAAAACTCTAATAACTCTTAATATCTTTATTTTTGAAAAAGTTTATGCTTAATTTTCATCAAAAGCTAAAGATGAAAAAACAATAACAATAAGATCTAATATATTACCTGGAGATCTCAAATAACTATCAGGACCATTAATAATAAATCCTTTATGAATTATTTTAAGTAAAGCTTCACAAATGAATAAGACTGTAATAATTTCATCTACAACATTTAAAGCTACACTATTTGATGATGAAAGTGGATCATCTAAAGCTAATAAAATGCTAGAGATTATAATAATAATTAAAATAAACAACTCAAAATATTTATGATTAATTAATTTACTAACCTTTAATCTAATTTTACTTTAAGGGGGAAATATATACAAAGAAACTCCTTCTAATACTGACTAATTAAGAGTACTATTTAAAACTGTTGGTGTAGTCATAAATTATAATGATAGATTCTTAAATCTTGAAGATGTATTATTATTTGTTTATTAATTAGCTGAAGATTTTATAATCTAAAATGATTATTAAATCTGTTCTGGAGATACTTAATTGATTTTAATACTCTATAAATTATCTCCAATAGATTATTCATGTTTGCTTGATTACTGATTACGATTTTCTTCAAGATATTAACTTGAATCAATATTTGCTTCATGAAAATTATTTATCAAAATCGCAATGAATAATTTAAGTAGAATGAAGTTTCCAAAAATAATTACTACCACAAAATAAATAACTGGGTATATAGATTCTAAATCATACATAAAAGTATAAGCAATTGTATTCCAAGACTCATTTGTCAATAACATAAATACTACTAACATTGATGTTAAATAATTATTAAAATTATATCTATACGGCGTTTTATAAGCAAATAATTCCATGCCCAAAAGTGCTGCCACACTCATAAATAATAATAAGAGAATAATAAAATAAGCTATTCCACCTATCGTTGCTGCAATAGCAGTTAATAATTTTCTAAAACTACTCCATGTACGTGCTAATTTAAATAATCTAAATAATCTAAGTGTTCTAAATGCTTAAATAGCAGAGAAACTTCCTCCACTTGAATCATTACCAGCACTGCTAAGAATCCATTCAATTAATGATAGAATCACTATTACTGCATCAAAAATATTCATTGAATCTTTCAAATAATTAATATCAAATGCTATTAGTTTTAATAACATTTCTATTGTGAAAATTACAGTAAATATTTAATTTGCTATATCCAATATTTCATATTCAGTTTTAGATATTGGATATCTATCCAAAGATAAAGTTATTGTATTTAATATAATTATACAAGTTATAAATGACAAAAAATACCTTTATTATTATATATAAGTACTTATTTTCTATAATGACTATTAAAATCAATTAAAATTCTTTAAATTTAGTTTGTTTTTATTTTTAGAATCTTTATTTTGATTATTATCGAAGTGGCTAATTAACTTATTCTACACTATTACTTTTTGATATTTATTTTAATCCACCATTATTTAAAATATCTTAACTTTTTATAGCATTTGTTTCATTAATGTTTTATTAAATTGGTTCATTTATTTATTAATCATGTTCAAATTGATGGTTTTATGTCTAATCTTCATTATGAATATTGCTAGTTAAAGCTATTGGATCAATTTATTAATCTCCTTCTTCAATATCTTCATTTTATTCTTCTTATTATAAAGATGAAGCTGAAATTTGTGAATTTTTCATAATTGATTTCATTTAAGCAGCCATAAAACTATCATTAATAACAGCTAAAATTAAATTTACAACAAAGAAAGATCCCAAAAAAATGAGTAATAAAAAATATATGAACACTATTGTTGTAGATAAGGCTTCTTAATAAATAAAAATCAATTTTGTCCAACCTTCAGTTGTTAAAGCTTAAAAAATAGTGAATGTAGCTGAAATTATATTATTAAAATTTGTATAACCAAAATTAAAATTTTCATCATCAGATTCTTATTAAGGTAAATTATAAGTATTTGGATTACCACAATATGTTCCTTCTGGACAATTTGATGAATCCTAACATAATTTTGAATAATTCGAAGCTTTCCAAATATTTCCTATAGGATATTCTGTTATTCTACATCTATTCTCTAATGCACCCATAAATATTTATAATCCTAATATTCCAAAAAGGATGATAATAAATAGTAAGAATATAACTACATTACCTAAAGCAGGTAAAGAATCTAATAATGTAATAATAAGAACTTTCATTTCTTTTAATGAATTAATAGATCTAAGTGGTCTCATTATTCTTACAATTCTAATAGCTGAAACTCTAGCAGAAATGAAAAGTGAAATAATTCCTGTTATTACAACAATAAAATCAATAAAGTTCCATCCATCTCTTAAATATGTCTATTTATCAAATAAAAATCCCATAGCAATAACTTTTAAAAAGAACTCTATAATAAATATGGCAGTAAATAAATATTCGAAACTGTCTGTCCAATTATTTGGTGCCTCCAAATTTGTCTCTCTCCAACTGTAATCTTATATTGCCAATAAAATGGAGTTTAATAAAATGACAGTAATAATGAATCTATCAAACCAACTAATATGAATTTAATCTTAATTATTATACATCCATTCTATCATCCATATTGCCCATAATCTAATTTTGTTCTCTGCGTCAAATAAATTTAAAGATTTTCTTGTATACTAATATTTATAACTATCCAAATACAGCCAATAGTTTGCCATGCACACTAAATTCTACTAAATCTATTGGATCTTCTTTACCTTTTCCAATCATCTAAATTTTCATATCATAAACTTAATACATAATTCACCAAACTAAATAGGTTCATGAATCTTTTTTAGTTCTCCTAAGGCTAATCCTAATTAGGTGCTTCATTTTGAACTTCTATTTATGCTGAAATGTAATATACCTTATTCACTCATAATTTTATAATAAATGCTTTTAAGTATTAATCATAGAACTCAACTTTAATTTTATAAAATAAATCAAAATCAGTTCTTTTTTAAATTTGAGAATAAACCCGTTCCAGTTTGAATATTAGAACTAAAATTAAAAAGACCTCCTGCTTAACTTTATTGGCTTTATTCTTTTTATTATGGAAATTAAAATATTGAATTTCCAAATAAGGATGTTCCTGTATTAGGTTATGATTAAACTGGATTACTCTATGTTTATTAAGGAGGTTATGAAAACAAACTTTATTTATTACTTTATTAATCTTGAGGTGGATTTGTTGGAGTTGTCAAATTTGTTATTAATCCACTAAATAAACCAATTTGTGAATTTGTTTGAATATTTGAGTTATTTCCAAATGTAAAACTTTAAGAAATATTAGCTTAATTTATACTTGACTATTTGGTTTCATTTATCGAATTTTAATTAATATTATCTTAATTTTAATTATTTAAATTAAAATTTGGTACTGTTACATTAGTTTATGAAAAACTTTAAAATAGATTCATCTTTTATGGTTCTTATTTTTGAGGTTATTATTATTCATTTACTTATTTATTATTCACTGGTTAACAGATATTATTTTAATTTTATTGGATTTGATTAAATTACAATTGTATTGGTTATTCATTATTTAATGGAAATAAACTTGTATTAACAGTTTTTAATTCATTTGAGAATAATCCAATATTATTTTATAATGGTTATGTTTATGATTTTTAAGGAGATTATTATTTTTACTCTTATTATTATTAATCCTATTAAGGTTTTGTCTAAGTTATGAATTTTCCAAAAATATTTGAAGGTTCTTCTTACTATTAATTAAGTTTATCATTTGTTTATTCAATAGGTTTCAAAAGCTACAAAGGAAATAATTATGAAGTATTTTAATTCTCAACTACATTTTAATTATCTTATTTCAATTCAATTTAAGATACTAAATTTGTATTACAATTCTCGAATTCTTATCTAAAATCTTAGATTTCAAATTGATCTTTTAAGTTTGAAAATTCAAATTAATTAATCTTTTTTTCAGACACCTTATTGCTAGACTTTTGATTAGTTTATTTTGGACTTTCAATTAATAAAGAATCATCCATAATAATTTTAGAATTTTTTCTATATCTTTTAACTTCTTTTAGTTCTTAGTTCTAACTTGTGAAAGAGAAATCTCTATTAGTTTTATGATTTTTTCGATCTTTTCTTCTTGGCAGAGTTAACATATCAAAGGATTTTGTATTTTCAATATAAGTTTGCTCTTAAAATTTTTCTTATTTTACTTCTTCTAATACAGTTTTTCTTCTTCTATATTACATAAGTTCAAAATCGTCTGAACTTGATTCTAATTCCTCTGATGTAGTCTTTTTAATTATTGTTTATTTTTCTTCATTTACTTTTATTTTTTTGTATGGTGCTACATTCATTATAAGATAGTCAGATTCTTGATCAATCAAATTTTGTAAATAATTTTATCTCATTCTTTCTCTATATTTCTTTATTAATAAATAAACATTCCATCCAAAAAAACTAAAAATTGTGGCTGTTAAGGTGATTTCCATTTATATAAATATAATAATTTAATGATTTTAAAATATTTTAATGAATACTAATTCTCAACTTTTAACCTAATATTCCTTTTCTAACTCTTGTAATTTCTAATTATATTCTTCCCCTATATTTCTTGCATTCTCAAAATATAACTCTATGCAATGAATTTTCAATCCCTAACATTCTTCACACCATTTCAAATTAATCACCTTTGATATCATATCCTTTTAAATTTAGCCTTCTTTTTATAAATATTAAATTTTTTGCTTTAAAATTTATGTTTCATCTTCATTTTTATTTTAAACTTATTTTTAAATAGGTTCTGTTTTATGAGTTTATACACTTCTTTTAAAATTTTGAAGCTCTGTTTTATTTAAAAATTCTTTATCTTCAAGTGTCTTAATTTTCTTCTTCAAATCCTCAATCTAAATTTTATATTGATCTTCAAATAATTTTTCTAAATTTTTCCGAGTAGCCCCAATTTCTAATTACATCTTTTTTTTCATTTCTTCCATTTTTTCTTTCATTTTTTCACCTTATATTAGAGTAATTATATTATTTCCTAAATTCTAATATGAATTGATTTAATGTATACATGCTAAATGTCTAAAATAATTTATTTTGTTTCTTTTTCAGTTTACTCTAAATTATGCTTAATTGAATTTAATTTAAAATTCTCATATTTTTTATATGAATAAGGTATAATTACTAAAAGGAGGCTTAGCCCAAATCGTATCTCTAAAGTTACTATAGTTATTTCAAGTAAAATCAAGATTAAATTAATAAAGATAATTACAGCAACAAATATTTAAGTAAGTTTTGATAATTTTTTTTGTTCTTTTTATAAACTGTCTTTTGATTTTTCAGTTTATGCTTTCAAATTCTAACATTATTCTAACTTTTCTTTTTATTTTTTAGAAATTAGTATTTTTGATTTTCTATTAGTGTAAAATTTTTAAATACCCATACTAATTCCCAATTACGAATGATGCTATTCCAATTAAAATGCACACTATAAATGTTTAATCAAAAACATTTTCTTGAATAGATTCGGCTAATTTAAAAATTACTCTTAAAGACTCACTATAAATTTCTTCAATATTCATCAAATTTATATAAAAATTTATTTTAATTAAAATTAACTTAAAAAATTCTTTAAAATTAAAAAGAATTATTTCATTTTTTTTCTAGAAACTTCAAAGATTAAGAGATGAATAATATTTTAAAAATCGAATTCATTATTTTATAATATCACGAAGAGTTCATTTAATCTATTTCAAGCTAAACATTTAACTATCTAAAAGAAGAGTTACAATTTTACTTATCCCTGCTTGAGAATAAGTTTACATCATCACTTCCCTTTTAAGACAAATCTTCTTTTTTTTATAGATTTTCAAATAAATTTACTAAATCCTAATCTAAAAATTCGATTAACTAATTATCAGTGTAGGTTTTATCCTGTTTATTTTTAAGTTTTTTGTAACTAGAAAAAGCCTACTCTAATTTAAGTTTCATAGGCATTTCATCTTCAAGCATAAATAAATACTATTTTTGTTATTCTAAAGCCTTAATTTTATCTGAAACTTACCGATCAAATAAATCAGCAGGTATTATAGGTTTTGGCAAACAATTAAATAGATTCAACTATTCATTTGAAAACAAAACATATTTTAATTTATCAAATTCATATATTTTACTTATTATCAAAGCTACATCTAATTTCTGAGAACATTTGGTTTTTGCATATCTAATTTGCTCCTTTACTTTTCTTTTACAACAAAATGAAACTAAAAATAAATCAATTATTCCTAAATTCAACTGCTGTTTAGAATATGCTAAATATTTTTTAATTTCTGATTATTTTTATGGATTCAACTCTACTTAATTGTTTTTTTTTCTTTTAATATTAGAATTTACAAATTCATATTATTTTAATGATTTTTCTTTATAAATAGTTGAACTTTTATTTAATTCATAAATAGATTCTTCTTTGATTTCATCTTTAAATAATTAAGATTTTTCATTGATTTCAAATCGAAATAACTTATTTACTAGATGCACATTCATTAAAGTAAGAACTATAGGTGTAACAAATATTTTAAATAATAAAACTGCTACATTCCAAAATCCTCCAATTTTACCCAAAATAGTTTGAATCTTGATATAACTTCTGGAATAAGTAGATTATTTTGCATCTAAATAAATAAAATGATTTATTAAGAACATATTATTATAACTAGATGATTCCTCTCTCCATTAATTTTAAATTAGGCCTGTAAATTAATTTTGATTTTCCAAAATAAATCCATCATCTGTAACAATATGAATTTGCTTTAATGTCTAATAGATAGATCGAGATGTTTTTAAAGAGAATGAAGCTTATTGTACACTTTAAATTTATGAAAAAGGCTTTTAAAACTCATTCAATTATAATAAATTATCGCTAAGATGTATGCCATAAAATCCAGCATTTGTTAAATTTTGAATTTCTTCTATTGTAGCACATTCATTAAAGGTTGTAGTATTATGGCATGTTTAAATCAATATCTATAGATATTAAAATTCTATAGCCTGCAATACACCCTATAATTACTAAAAATATTTATTAATCATAATTACTGGTGGGTTTGCTTCCCAAATATCTTTTTATAAACATTAGACTGTTCCTAATTAAAGCTTTCCAAAATACTCTTTTTAACTATCTGTCACTGCATGGTCTAGTCTGCAAGATTCTATTGGATATTCTTTACATCTAAAATACTAAAAAACCTTTACTATTAAATAACTTTAGTTGTGTTTTCTGTTTTATTAAACACCCTTTCTCTTTTACATGTATTCACCTTAATTATAAAATACTTATTTATATTTTTAAATGGTTAAGTGTTTAACCCAGTTAGAGTTATAGCTAGGGTGAAATTATTATTCATCAAAGGAATCCCCTATGAATATTTATTATAACTTACATTACTTTCCATTAATTGGGTATCATATTGAATAACATTTGGGTCACTTCGGTTTAATAAATTAGCAAGTTCAATACATAAATACAATAGGCAAAATCCAAATACAATTAAAGTCGAAAAAGCTCCAAAACTAGTTGAAAATCTTTCTTTTTTTAATATAGTGAATCCAGGTAATTATCCAAATATATCACATTACATCTAAAGGGCATTGAAAATAGCTTTATATGAAGAAGTATTTGATTTTTAATATTTTAGCATTTATAGAAAATTAATTCTAAATTATCTGAGCTTATTCAAGATTAAAATTTTAATATTATAGGATTCCTTCTTTAATTTGCATTAAGAAGGGATAAGCTAAACAATATTTTCTATATTAAAAAAAAAATTATCAATCGAGATTTCATTTATTATTGAATAAATTAATTAATATATAACTCAAATAATTTATGGCCTCTAAAATTATTAAACCATGATATTTTTATATACATTAATTAATCAAAAAGATAATTAATTTTCTAATTGATCAAATTAACGATCTAATTAATTTGTTTATTAAGATAGATGATATAAGATTGTTGAGGAGAGATTTTTTAATTATTCCATAAACTAATATTAAACTTTATTTGTATGTGTTTTATTATTGAAGCTTTGACTTCTCTTTTACTGATTATCAATTTCTTTTTTTTTGATAAATACTTATTTCGGCCTTAGAGTATTTCGATCATTAAATTTAAATTTCTAGAAACTTAGTTTAGACTCATTTTCTTCTTTGGGTACAATTTTTATTTTTATTTTAGATATCTTATTAATATTATGTTGATCTTAATTAGGAATTTAATTTAAGCTTGGTAAATGAGTTATATTTGGTTTTTTATTGACATCCAAATGTAAAACTTCTCTTAATTATGAGTTACATTTTTATTTTGGTAATCTTATATTTTTAAATTCTTAAATGCGAACCTATTCCAAAACTCTTTGTGATACAGGGCTAAGTAAATCAAGAGACTTTATTCTTTGCAAGTTTTAGTAAGTAGTACTTTTTAGATTTATATTTAATTATTACATAATATTATTATCCTAAAATTTTATAATTAATCATGAGTATTGATTATTGATAACTAAATTTATAAGTTAGTGGAGCTATAATAATAAAAAAATGAAGATGAAAGTGAGTATTTTGTAAAATTAGTTCAATATTAATAAATTATGAACTAAGAATTAAATTAGTAATAAAATTCAAAGTTACATATAAATCTATTGTAGAAATTATGTTAAAAAGCTATGACTAAGTGTTAAGAAGAATAGACAAACTAAAAATTTTATTACATACCTAAAAAAAGGATCAGTTCAAATTGTAATAAATAGATACTGAATTCCTTATAATAACAATAAACTTAGAGAATTAGTACTGAGATATCGTAAAAAAATAGAAGATAAATAATTAGTAAAAGGAATAATTATTGTTGGAGTAGTTAAGAAAATATTAACGAAAAAAATAAATAAATAACAAATTTATCTCTTAGAGCTTTGAAAGATGATTGTTTGTAAAAAGAATAAATTAGATTTCATATACCTAAATTGTCTTTGGGAAATGAGAAATAGATGAGATTGATACAGTTAAATAAATAGCTTTAGAGTTTAACAAGCAGATAAACAGTGAAAAGATAATCGTCTCCAATTAATTTATAATTGAGAAAAGTTAATAATGAATGTTTGATTTAAAATAGATAAAAATAGTTAGACTAAATGTTTGAAGCGTAAAAGAAGATAGTGAAACATGTAATTCATTAAGATGAATATTTTAATGATATTTTCATCTAATTATAGAAGTCCATTATTTAATGATTGATATTTCAAAATATTTATATATTTATAATTTGAAAGACAAATTTTGTAAAAGAGAGATAGATAATGAGAGTGAATGATGAATTTTTGATATGATTATAAAATCCTTAATAATTATAATTAAAAGAATAAAAGTGTTTTTATAAAATGAAAAACAGATATATAGAACAAAGAAACAGAGAGTTGAATAATATATGTAATAGTGAAGGGAGTATATTTGAGAAAGTGATATACATATAATATGTTATAATTAATAAATATTTTGGGGGTATTTACGTGACAAGATTTAATTGATTTAATTTGATCTAGAAAAAGGTGAGAGAAATGTAATGTGAATCAATAATATCTTTTATTTATCTATAAATACATGTCTGAAGAACACCCAGCAGTTGTTATTGATAACGGATCAGGATAATGCAAAGCCGGTATAGCAGGAGATGATGCTCCAAGATGCTGTTTCCCTGCAGTTGTAGGAAGACCTAAACATCAAGGAATAATGGTTGGTATGGACAGCAAGGAAGCCTATGTTGGAGATGAGGCTTAAGCTAAGAGAGGTGTTTTAGCACTTAAGTATCCAATTGATAATGGTATTGTCAATAATTGGGATGGTATAGAATATGTATATAAATTATATAGACATGGAAAGAATCTGGCATCATGCATTCTTCAATGAATTGAGAGTCACACCAGAAGATCACCCAGCTCTTTTGACTGAAGCTCCAATGAATCCAAAGGCCAACAGAGAAAAGATGACATAAATCTTATTCGAAACATTCAATGTTCCATCATTCTATGTTGCTATTCAAGCTGTGCTTTCTCTTTATGCTTCAGGAAGAACAACAGGTATTGTTGTAGATTCTGGTGATGGTGTCTCTCACACAGTCCCAATCTATGAAGGTTATGCACTTCCACATGCTGTTCTCAGAATTGATTTAGCAGGAAGAGCTTGTACTTAATATTTAGTATCCATTTTGAATGAATTGGGTGTTTCATTCACCTCATCAGCTGAAATGGAAATTGTTAGAGATATGAAGGAGAAATTATGCTATGTTGCTCTTGACTATGAAGAAGAAATGAAAAAATATAAGGAAAGTGCTGCCAACAACAGACCATATGAATTACCAGATGGAAATGTTGTAGTCATTTAAAATTAAAGATTCAGATGTCCTGAATTACTCTTCAAACCAAATTTCATTGGTCTTGAAGTATCAGGTATCCATGAATTAACATTCAAATCTATCATGAAGTGCGATATTGATGTTAGAAAAGATCTGTAAATCATTTTTATTTATATCTTAGTTATGGAAATGTTGTCATGTCTGGAGGTACTACTATGTTCCCAGGAATCCCAGAAAGATTGAGCAAGGAATTAACATCACTTGCACCATCATCAATGAAAATTAAAGTTGTTGCACCACCTGAAAGAAAATTCTCAGTTTGGATTGGAGGATCAATCTTATCATCATTATCTACATTCTAAGCCATGTGGATTACAAGAAGCGAATACGACGAAAGCGGCCCAACCATTGTTCACAGAAAGTGTTTCTGAGACATAAATCATATTAATATATCAATATAGAATATAGCGTAATTTATCAAAAGTTTATAAGTTTTCATTGCTTATTTCTTTATGAAAAGAGCATTTAAGGGTTAATAATGATCTTTATGCTCTTTAATCTTTAATTTGTATTTTTTCATAATGTTTGATGTTTTAATTTATGACTTTATTATATTTTATCTTTCATTCGGAAAAACTATTATATTTTATCTTCATTAGGAAAAACTATAATTATTTAACTTATTTCATAAAATATATTGATGATAAATTACTGGTTTTCGTTTTTTAAAATAGAGTTGTTTCTTTAAAATCCCCAAATATGATTAAATATTGGATTAAAATCTTAAATTTATTCTTATTTATATGAATACATTTCTCAAGAACTTTTAATAACTAAGTTATGTTATAAATGAATGATTAAATTGTAATTCTATTCTTTCAAAATACATATGACTAATGAATTAAATTTTTAAATCTTGTTTTAATCAAGTAGTTAATGTTTTTTTAGAATTTGTTTCACTGAAATTTTCATCAGATTCTAACCTTTTTGTATCGGAAACTTATAACAAATGATGAAGGAAGAGAATTAATTATATAAACATCAACTAAGTGACAGCGTTTTAGTTTCTGGAGTTTTTCATTCATAATGAAAGTTAGAATTGAAAGTATTGTGATATTTACAATTTGTTTAAGGAGATTAATTATATATTATAAATATTATGGTTATTATTATAATAGAAATTATAATTACCATAATTTTTTTGCGTATGTTATGTCATAGAACATAAGGAATTATATTATAATAATTACTTTAGAAATTAAGAATAAAAATGATAGAATAAATTTTAATAAAATGATATTTGTTTATATATTATTCAATATCTTAATGATAAGAATGCAGCAGCACCAGCTCTTATCCATTATTCTTCAGAATCTTTGGATGGTAATTCAAGAAAAGTGACAAAATTAGTTGAATGCCCAGTAGTACTCAATGTTCCAGCTCTTAAAATAATAAATATTAGAATTTACCTTGAAACAACTTTATAAAGTGGACATTAATAAATAACTAGATCTTTAGGGTATTCTTTTTCAATACAAGGTAATAACCAAACCAATGGTAATTCTGAATATAATTCTTTTGGTCTTGGATGAGTAATGTAATGTTTTTTGTAATCCCATCTAATTCCTTCCAATGAAATGCCAAAAACATAGCAGCCATCCTCAGGTTTCTCGTCTATATCTTAGGGAGAAAGGGTATCAAGAATTTTAAATTCATAATTTAGTTTATCAATAGCAATAACATGTCTTCTTGCATAATTCTATAATGATCCAGTTAGAAATGCTTAAGGGAAGAAGAAACCTTTATAATTAAACAAAATAAATTACCACTAATCCAAAAAACTTTAGGAGTTCCATTGTCAATCCAAGATTGAAGGAAATTAATTCTTGCTGATAAATCATTAGTCCAACTAGAGAGAGGTTTTAAAGAGAGAAATCCTTTATCAGCCCACATAAGAGGAACCTAATTATCAAAGAGTGAATTTGCAAGACTTTCAAGTTCATCAGACATGACAATCTGTCCTTTTAATGCTTTTTTAACGTTTATTAAGGATTCTTTCATTGTTGCTAATAACCTATTATATCTAATAACTTCTTAGACTAAAACAGTATTCATAGATTCTTCATATGAAGTTGGATATTTCTTAAAGATATCATCAAATGGTAAAACTTCAGGTGTTCTACTTTAAACAAATGTAGCTATTTCTTCAATAGTTTCTTCTCTTGATTTACCAGTACCAGATGATTATCTTGGTTAAATTGAAAGTACAGTTTCTAATAAAACTCTTGTTGTATTCTAAGAATTAGTAATTTCAGCATTTTCATGCATTCCGAATGCTTCTGGATCAGGATTTAATGGTAGTTATTCAATATAATTTAAATATCCTTCCTAATTTGTTGAAGCTAAAGAAACATAGATTCCTGATTCAGAAAATTTATATCCATCTCTTAATGCTTCATGACAGATGTATTTTTTAATAATAGTCTTTATCAATCGTACATCTTTATCATCAGTAACTCTACCTCCATAATTAATTTCAGCTCCTAAATATTAAATTACCTTATATGGAACTTTATCATATTCATCTAATAACATCTTTAATTATCTTTTACAGACAGTCAAATCTTCATTTGTAAATTCATATGGAATATTCCATCCAATAGCACCAAATTTTCTCCTATCTTAAATAATTGCATGGAAAAGACAAAAACCAAAAAGTAATTTTTTAAAAATGTCTTATTTTGTACAATCACTTAATTCTTTATCATCTAAATTTTTATATGTTCTCATTAAATTAGCTCTAATACCTTACGGTGGTTCTATTGTCATTTTAACTGAATTTTATAATACAGGAATTGGGAATGAATTTGAAGGCATTGAAGTTAGCCATAATCTAAAATCTTTGTGGATATTTTCATTTAATTCCTCACAAATTCTTTCCAAATCATTCATCCATGAAATAGCTAAATGACAATTTTACAAGAGTACCCAACCTCCTCTTTGAATTGCATCTTTTACCATTCTTTCTGCCTTAGGTCCTTAACCTTATCCTAAAGATATAGAATCAAATCTTTTAGCCATATTTTATTCATCAGCAAATTTTAAAAAGTCTGCAACTGGATCACTACCTGCTGATAATACAAAAATTAATGGTGACATTGGTGATGAATCCTTATAGCATTTCTCTAAATCAAATGTAGGTGGAATTGTAAATTTAGGATTTAATTATTAATCTATATAATCTTAAACAGCTGGCACTAGTTTATCAGGTCTGAGAGCTTTTAAGAAAATCAATTTTTCAAATTATGTCAATTGTCCTTGCCATGGTTCTGGTAACTATTCCTTTTATGGTTATGAAGAATCCCAAATACCTTTAAACATATCTGTATTATCAATGAAAAATTGATCAAATCCTTTAAATGCATCAAGAGTTGACATTCCCTTAATCTATCTATATATATCAGGCCAAGCATTATCAGAAATCCAAGCTGTAGGATTATGAGCAATCTTAATATCACCTTAAGGACCTGCAAGAAGGTATCTCCATTGTTTATCATCCATCATTTGTGCTCCTTATAATATTTTGACGCAAAGCATAAATGAAAACAATAATTTATGTCTTTCAAATAATGATCTGCATATATTTTCATAAAGTGAATAAGTGAAGTAATCATTTAAATTTTTAAGTCTTTCTTCAATAACTGTAGATGGTTAAGCATTTTCAACTCCTAAAACAAATAATTTAGTAAACCATTATAATGAGTATTAATACATAGGATCAATATTGGCAAGATCAGTGATACAAAAGAATAGAAGTGAAGATCTGAATGCAACAGGTCTATATGATTCTCTAACTTCATCAATTTATGCTTCTGTAATTTTGGAATCTTTAACTCTTTAATTGATTTCAGCAGCAAATCTTTTACTTGTTTATAGTTTATTAATAAGTGTTTCATCTAATAGTATTTCAGAGATATCTCCTTTTTGATCTGAAAGAGACTTAAGAATAGAATCTTCAATGGCTAACAGTTATTTTTTATCAGCAGCATTTTTTTTAACGATTTCAATTTTCTTTTATTCTAAAGCAGGATTTTCTAGAGCAACAATTTATGCAAGCATTTATTCTTCTAATCCACTAGCTGTGATTGCAAAATTGATAATAGTGACTTTAACAAATGTTTCTGGAGAATAATGAGGATTAGGAATCGTTGTTGTAAGATACAATTTGAATTTTTCATTATAAGTTAATTATTTATCTCCAATAGTGATAGTATATGATGTTCCTGATTTGACTAATTATTGATTAAGGATAGGTTCTAGAGAAGGATCTAATTCTCTGCCAACATTTTCTAATAGAACCCATTTTCCAAATTAAATAGCTAATTCTAGAGTTCTCATTAAATTGACATCTGATATTTTAACCACATCAATTCCCTCAGCATTATCTCTTCCCATGTTTTTAATAAATTTATTAGCTTAATTTTAAGGATCAATCATTAAACACCATCTTCTACTTTTGTCAATGATAATTCCATTTTCAGTAGAAGTATCATCTTTAGGTAAACCAGCAATATTCCATGCTTATATTTTAACTCCATCTCCTAAAAACTATCTCATAGTAACACCTTCAGAATGAGCAACTCCAACAACTCCTAATTTCAAAACCCAATCTCCTTCCATAGAAGTTCTATAATGAGAAGTAAAAGGACCAGAGTATGCAACCATACCAGCAGCTACAATTGAATCACCAGGTAATAATTCTACTTTTGCTTATAAAGATTTAATATCTCTTCCCCATCTTTCTTTTTCTTCAGATAATCCTTCAGTTAATTTCTATGCTCTCTCTAATTTTATTTCACATTCTTTCATTTTATTTTATAAATCTTCTTTTTCTAATATTTTTTGATTATACATTTCTTCTAATTCTCGTATTTTAGCATTAACTCTTTCTAATTCTTCTTTCTTAATTTTGAGTTCAGCAGTTTTTTCCTCCACTATTTTTCTCATTGCAACTAATTAATCTCTTAGTGGTTTAGTTTCAGTATATACTCTATAATAATCATACATAGCTTTCACCCACATATATAAGAATTTAGTAGCAAAAGAACAATTTTTAACAGCATCTATATTAAACTCAGGTTAAGGAATAACTTTTTCTTCTAATTTTTTAATATGTGCAGGATTAGTAGAATCTTTATCATATTTTAATAATTAATCTAATAATTTTTATGGATCACTTAATAAATATTTTCTTGCAGTTTCAAAAAAGTTTTCTTCTTTTTTACCTCCAATTTATCCTTCTTTCATTGTTAATATAATTTCACCTCCATTTTATTTAATATAATCTTGCATCAAAATAACAACACCAGCTAATGTAACTTTAACTGCATTAGGTGGAGATCCTAAACTTTTAATTTCAACTAAATGTTCTTTCCTTAATTTTTAAACTTCTACAATAGTTAATTCTAATGTTCTATTTGCATCAGCAACTGAAGCTTCTGCTTAAGTAGCTAATTGAGTAGCTTCTTCTTATTATTTAGTAGCTTCTGATTCCTCTCTAGCAACAATCTTCTATGTATCATCTGCTTCTTATTTATCAACCTTTAATTTCTCCATCATCTTTATTGTATCAATACTAGCTTATTCTAATTTAGGTTGCATATCTTTCAATGTTATTTTGATTTCCTCAACTGCATCATTAGCAGCTATCAATTTATCTAATCCACCTTTTAGACGTTATATTTATTGATTTAAATCTCTTCTTTTCTCTGATAAAATTGTTCTATACAATTATAACAACTCTAAATAACTAGTAGGAGTAACATAATTGTATCTTCTTAATTCTGCCAAAAATCTCTAAGATAACTTCTCTACACTCTTATGAAGATTCTTAAACATTTCAACTAAAACTGGAATTTTACCTTCAATTGCTAATTCTTATTCATAATCTGCTAATTAACCCTTACCAACACCAATTAATGCTTCCTCTGGCCATTCTGTAAACCAATCTATTGTACAACAATTAACTAATGATGGAAACATTCTCAATCTAGTTGTAAATTGATTTCCTAATGGTGACATTGCAATTATTAAATGAATGTTCTTCTTTACTCTTATCAGATATTAAGTAAATATATTCATTCTTGTTGGTGGTATTTATCTCTTTATACATTCCTATTTACATGCTTATGTTATATCCTCAAAGTCTTTTTCTTAATATATTCCAGTCACATCTCCTGAATTTAAAACATTATTTAAATCTTCTAACATTTATTCATTTATTATCTATGTATCACAAAATA
>CAJJDN010000028.1:238972-349089 GCA_905182985.1 Paramecium sonneborni | reverse complement strand
AAAGTTACTGGTTTATTTTCTATACCAGCTATCATCAAAACTTTCTTAACATCATCTCTCCAACTTCTCATTGAATAATTCTTGATAACTTCAATTTAAAACAACTTATAATTTGTAACAAATGTTGCCATCCTTGATAATGATTATCGACCACTTCCTCCAACTCCAAGTAATAATGCATTACCTTATGCTTATCTT
The DNA here is from genome assembly GCA_905182985.1 of Paramecium sonneborni. Taxonomy (NCBI): domain Eukaryota; phylum Ciliophora; class Oligohymenophorea; order Peniculida; family Parameciidae; genus Paramecium; species Paramecium sonneborni. Next base: position 348,891 of record CAJJDN010000028.1, on the reverse strand, counting down.
ATAATTCTAGCTATTCTTGAAATATGTTCTGTTGCATCCACAAACATTACTAATCTCATCTGTTTCTTTGCTCCTCCTATTATAAATGTATTATCTGTATTATAATCTTCTTAATAGTTATCCATTCTATTAACCAATTAATGCATATCTGGAATCTATTAATATACTTTTATATCTGCATCTCTTGATTACATAAAATCTCCGAAAATTACTCTTTCTGAATCCAATATCTATTCAGAAGTCACTCCAAATTAAGTAAATCCAATCTTTAACATATTTTTTAATTCTTATCTATCATCTTCAGTTGTTAATCTATCATGAAACACTCTTAAATTTTCATGATACCATATCTTTACTAATGCTACTACATCTGGAGTTGATTTTGGAGCTGCTGAACTTATTCCTTAAAACACTCTCCATATATCTCTCAGATTAAATGTATAATGAGATTTAGCTGGTGTTGGTAACATTGTTGATCTTACCTATTAATAAAATGTAAGCACACTCTAAACTAATGTTGGAATACTATTTCTTATTGGCTCATTGAATCTTTTCAAAAAGAAAGATATCAAGGCAGTGAAAATCTCTGAAATATAGTTATTACTCAATTCATTATATCCTATTACATTAAAATGTCTGACTACTCTATTACTAATAAATGTACGACCACCTCCTGGAGGACCCATAGCAGCAAGAATAATAACATCTTCAATTTTCATAAATTAAAGTTCTTTTCTATTGTACCAACCTTTATAATCTAAATATTATCTTAGTAATTCTAATGGTGGTTATGCTCCATATTATTCTTTTTTTGGCATATTTAAATCATCTACAAAAATAATCATTCTCTATCTGATTGGAGGACCAAAAACTCCTTTTCTTCTCTTCTCTAATTTTGAATCTATTGTATCTTATGTTTAATTAGCAGATGTTTAAGCACTAAATGTGAGTGCAATATATAAGAAATCCTCTCCCATTCCAGCTGTTAAAAGACTAAATATATTTTAAGTTTTTCCAGTTCCTGTTGGTCCAGGATTAAGAACATTTTTATTATTTTACAAAAGTAATTTCAATAAATACATATTTCTAGTTGAATCTGCAGTAGGAATCATAATTTCATGGTAAGCTAATTTAGAATCAATACTGAAATTTTAATACATTTGATTCCAGGGAATAAAAGTATTTGTAGAAATATCAAGATAAACTTCATAAAAATCATCTGGCTTATCAAATTTAGCCATAGCTTTCAAAGTATCATTAAATCCTGATCTATTATTTCCAGTAGCTCCAATAGACCAAGTAAGTGAAAAGAAGAACAATTTCTCTAAAGCAGCCTCTAATTATTCCATTTCTTCAACCATAATTTTTTTTAATTCAGTATCAACATATTATGCCAAATAGCAATCTAAAATTCTCATGAGAGATTGCACTAAGTTGTTATTAGATGTAGTAACAATTTCAATGATTGATTTTCTTAAGAAATCAATTGTAGGATCAAGATATTATTTAAAACAATTTATTAACTTATTTTTAATAATTTTACTTTTAATTAAGATAGTTTCTGGAATTCTATTAATCCAAGAATCAATTAATACTTAATATCCTAATGCTTCTGGTTCCATATAAACCATACCACATCTACTTACTGTAGCTGGTGATGCTACTGCTAAATCTTCAACTTCAAACATCATAGTCATATAAGGAGTTAATGTTAAAATTTATCCAGAATTTAAACATAATTTCTTATTATCATCTAACACTGTATTCATTGATTCAATCCATAAGGCATCTACAGGTCCATCAAAAACTACCCAATGTTTTTCACCTGATTCATCTTTTACAGTTTCTCTTACAATATAAGCTAATACACCATCTGTCCATTCATGAGTTTAATCATTAAATTAACCATACAATTATCCCATTGTTATAGATTTTGGATTCAAAATGTGAGTATGTACTTTCAATTTACAAGACATGGCCTTTTATAAAGTTGTTATGGTGCATGTCTTTCCACCTCCAGTTGGACCAACCAACATTAATCCATGTCTAACTTAGATTGTGTCATATAATTATAAACATTTATCAATAAAAGCTTTTACATTTTATAAATTCTGTTATTAACAACAAATATTTAAATCCTCCAATAAATCACCATAAGAATATACAGGTTTTTCAACTCCAGGGAATAAATCATTAATAATATTCTCAAATAAAGGTAGATCATCTTTCAAAAATTTAGGAACATTAACATCTCTCAATGCTCTTAATAATAATTACTCTTCATCCATAGTTGGATTTTATTATTTCAAAATACCTGCTGCATTAATTACAGATCTTACAGCTCTCATACCATAATCATAATGATCTTGAGAACTTAATTATTCTGAACTCAATTTAAATGTTGCAACCATCTTTTTAGCTAATTCCCTACCCAATTCAAAACCAAATGAATAAAACATAATTTCTCCAATTAAAGCATAATCTGGAACCATCATTGCTACACCTCTGAATAAAGCTTTTAAATTATCAGGTAATTCAGTTCTACCAGCATAGCCAGGATTCATTGTTATAAACACAGAGAATGTTGGTTAAATTTTAATTATTGATCCTTCAAATTCTATTTATGGAGTGCCCTTTGCTTTCTCTCCAAATAATACCAATAATTATTAAGCAATAACTGATAATACTTCTATATTAATTCTATTGAATTCATCAAAACAACACCATGCACCTGCACTTGCTAAACCTTTAAAGAATTTACCAACCATTAAATAATCCATTGAATCAGAACAATTAAATACCACACATTATTTGGCTAAGGCTTTTGCTAAATCTTTTGTTGACTCTGTTTTCCCTGTTCCAGCTGGTCCTGCAGGAGCTCCTCCTAAATTTAATTTTAATGCACCCATCAAAGTCATATAACATTTATCAGTTAATGGAGTAATCACTAATCTTAAAGTATTTCCCAAATATTCATAACCATATGGGAAATTTGTTTAAACGCATTTTACAAAACAATCCTCATTTTCCCAATAGTATCGCAATTAACTAATCCATTCAAAAGCACTAATATCAGTTACATTCTCTTTAAATAGTTTTTCAACTACATCTTTAGCATGGACATCAATAACAATTAATGCATTTATTGTTGTTTGTTATTACTTAGTCAATTTGGTTCTTACTAATTCAACCAATTTATTAATTTAGGCTTTTAATATTTTCTCCCAATATTCCATAACATTATTGCTTTTTATTGCTTGTTCTACTTCTTTCGTCCATAAAATTTAAGAACCATTTAAAACACATTAACCAGGATGTAATTAAACCCATTCATGTCTTGGTTTAACAATATAATCAGCCACACTATTTACTAAAGCTTATCTCACACTTTATTTCATCATATCCTCAACTTCTCCCATCCAATCTTCTACATTTTTTTTATTAGGATCTAATAATTTAACAAAGTTAACTTTTTCACCTTCAGCTGAAAACATAGCATGAATCTTCTTTGCATCATCAAACTCAATGGAGTTAATATTTTCAAAAACCTTTCTTAAATGTGGTTAAACTGCGGTGGGTTCTTTAGTTTATGATAAGATTTCAAGTAAATCATCATTAGAAAGGAAATAGAATCTAGCAAATTTTTCTCTTTTCTTTTCTAAATAATTATTGAGTTCTTTTTAAATAATTTCTAAATTTTTATTAGCTTCCTATAATCTTTCTAATAATCCTTCTTAGGTACAAACTTTTAAAACTTAAGAATAAGTTTTAGCCTATTGCATAGTATGTTTCCAAGTTTAATCAACAGTTTTGAATTTTTTAGTTTCAGCAGGTAATTGTTTAGCTATATCTGGTGAATCAAAAATAGGTTATAAATACATCCATTAACCTTAACATTTACACCATTCTTCTAAAACATCAGATGTCATTTTAAGGGTAGTATTCCAATTATTGATCCTATCTTCAAATGGACCTTTGAAAGGAGAGAAAGACATGGCTTAAGTATTAACGATATGTTCATCAAGAACTTATTAAATTTCATCATATCCTCTAATAATGAATGTAATTGATTTATAAGGCAATAACTGAAAATTAATTCCTTCCCACATAGATTCCATTTAATCTAGCATTGTTTCAATCATATATTCTTTTTAAGCTTTTTCACCTACTTCAACACAAATGTCGACATTTTACATTAAACCCATTTCTAATACTTTTGTAAATGTAAACTCACTTTCTGGTTAAGGTTTTACAAATCCAATTCTATTTTTTAATTCTAACCAATGTCTTTCCTTCATTCCTTACTTTCTAAGTGCAACTAATAAAGGAACTTTAGGTTTAAATTCTTCAATTTACTATTTAATGGATGTAGCAATTTTTAATACTCCTTAAAGTTCTTTTTCTTTGAAAAAACGACAAACACCAGTTAAAATTCTAATAGCCTCTTCAACCCATTTTTCAGCAGCTACAGCATCTATTGTTGGTAATTCATCCTTCATCCAAGATTCTGAATTATTAAACCATTAATTTGTAGTTATCCATAAATTACTATATGGTAAGAATTCTCTTTATAGTAATGTAATTTTATTGTAATCAGTTTATTCTTAATCAAATAAGGCTTCTCTTGAATTAAACTTACGAGCTTAATCTTAGAAATCTGCCAAATATTTATTAACATCCTATGCAGTTTAAGCAATTTCAGCATGACTTTTTAATGCTTAATGTTAACTAAAATTTTAAATTGTTCTTTCTAAATTATCTATACTTTCTTTAAATTCTTCTTATTAAGTTTTCATTTCATCTTAAAATTTAACTTTCTCTTTTTCCATTTCTTTTTATCTCTTAGTAACCAAATCAAAAGTATCTTTGGGACATCCAAATACATACCATTTTCTATCTAAATCTTCTTTTTAAAATCCTCTATAACTAAATTCATCCAATATTTTATAAATATCAAAACATTTTTAAGTTTCTATTTTAAGTTTATCAACTTCATTAGGTAGATTTTACATAAATTCTTTGATTTCTGTTAATTTTTCAATATTAGTAGGATTCTCTTTAATTTTAGTTTAAATTCTCTAATAATCTTAGAAGATTTCCATAGTTTTCTTTCTAGCTCTTCTTGCTATCATATCTACCAATAATTTGCTAATCATTGAATACTTTTCACAAAGATACATTTTGATTTCTTTACATTAAACTTAAAATATAGAAACTTCAACAATATCAGGAATTTGAGTTTTGAGTTCTTCTTCCATTTTATTGTATTTAAATATTTCTTCTTTAAGTTAATCAATTTCCCAAGGATTATCATCCATTTCAATTCTTCTAATTTCATCATCAGGATTCATTTATAAAATTGGTTTAAATTTTTCAAATATTTTTAAGTAATCATCTAAAGGTCTAATACCTCGTATTAATTCTTCTTTGATATGTTCAACTAATAACCATATCCATTTATTTTCATCTGGAAATTTCTTAGGTCTTTCATTAGGATTTGGAGTTTAAGGTCTTTCTTTTGGTTTTACAGGAGTCTTAATAAATGAATCTGTTTTCTATTTATAGAGATCAGTAAGTAATTTAGGTTCTAAATCTGGTACTTTAGTAATTTCATCAAGAGTTTTATCAAACAATTAGATGATCATATTTACAAAATTCATAGGTGTGGTTGAATATAGAAATTCTTTATCATCATTGGTTTTAATCATATCAATAGTAAATATTGGTTTGACTCCTATAGTTTTATATTTATTAATAATATTAGAAGGATCATCTACATTTACTTCATCTGGGATAAATGACTTCAAATAATTCACAAATTTATGATAATTGATTTCTACTAAACTCTAAACAGTATCTTACATCATTAATCTTACAACAGTTAAGAATCTTTTTAATTTGCCAAAATCATATGTAATTTTATTTGATTCTTTCATATTAAACCATCCTTTGCCTACACCTGAAAAGTAAGTCTTCATAATTTTTAATAAATCTTAAATCCAAGATCCTCTTAAAGAATACAACATTTAAGAAATTGAACTTTCTTAAACATGTTTGAATTCCTCTAAGACCATGACTTTATCAATTTAGAAATTGAATATCTCAAACTCTTACATTTTATTACATTCATTTCTAATTTCTTATAAAGCTCTTATAACTTCAGTTTTTATAAAAAGTGTGCTAAAACAAAAGTCTTTAAATGTTTCTCTAAAATTCTTAGGATCAATTTAAGTGATTTCTCTTGGATTATACATTTCTAATTATTTCTCTTTACTCACTGGAAACATTCCATAATAAGGAGTTTATTTTGATTAATATTCATCTATTTATAAATTTAATTCTTCATCTTCATATTCTAAATATCTATCAAAAATGATTTTATTCATAGTTCTCATATAATCATAATTGACTTCTGCAATAAGTGCTGTAGTATCTAAATTTTCTAATTTTTTAGTCTTAGCTAATTATTCTAATCTTCTTTTTTATTCTGTATCTAATTCACTTAAATCTTAGATTGGCATTCCATCAATAAAATAGTTATATCTAACTCTACTATCAGCAAGTTCTCTATTTTTTAATGCTGTTCCCAATCTTTTAACAAATTTACGAGGATCTTCAGCATCAAAACATATATATAATCTATGAGTTTTAAAATCTCTTCCATCTTTTTCTTTCAATTTTCCAATAAATAATCCATCTTTAAACTCAAAAATTTCACATCTTCTTGCTTCATAGATACCATCTTCTTTCAATAAGCAAGTAGCATATAATTTTCTATTTCTTCCTTCTTCATCTACTTTTCTTTTAATCCAATCTTCATTTGGATAATCATCATTTGAATTATCATCAAATAATTCAAGTGGTAACCATTACACTTATGGATTTGTCATATTTAAATCAATACCCTATAAATTTGATATTCAATTTGAATACTTCTTAATCTAATAACTGCAATATATTAAATGATGCATAAAGCTTCTATTTTCGGTTGATTGCTACTTTTCTTGGAATATTATCTCCAATAGGCTCATATGGTTCCAATACTTTAGGCTCTACTACCAATTCCTCAGATACTTTATTAATTAATAATGTCTTTACTCTTCTATATTGAATGAGCTCCAGATAATCTAGATGTATTAGTAGTTTTCTTTAATGAATAAGCCTTAGGTACTCTTTATTTCATTGTCGTATTCAATGTTATGTCTGGAAGATAGGACAAGTCCTCTTATAATCTTTCAATATTACTTAATATAACACTGAGTTTTCAGGGTTAATCACTTCTGAGTAAATGGCTCGTTAACGAGTTTGAAAGAACGACATACTAGGTTGTGACATTCCCTCTTTAATTATTTTAAATAAATTTATGTCAGGTTGTCACATCAAAAAAAAATCAAATTCGTAATTAAATCATATTGGTATTCCAATATCATAATGTCCTGGTATATATATTAAATGTATTTCATTCTTTGATTATTATCCATATTTCAATTAAGTTACTTCTATATTTTTTTTATCTATCAAATACACATTTATTATTCTAATTTTATTTCAATTTCTATACATATTTAAATATTTTGCTAATGATGAATTAATCATTTCTGAATCATTACACTAAAATTCCCATGTTAACAATTCATTACTTAAATCTGGTTTATATTCACCAATTATTTGACTGTTTTATCTTAAATATAATAATTAAGATAAATTTCTAAAAAAAATTATTGCTAATCCATAAAATTCATGTTTTGGATTAGCCATCATTAGTTCTAGTTATGAAGGGTTATCTCTTAATATTTTTAATAGTTAAACCAATCTCTTAGCACATAAATTCTATAACTTAGACTCTAAGAAATACCCATCATACTAAATCAAAAAATCCATCATCTCAATTTGGTTTATAACTTCTTCAAATTCCAAATAATTAAATTTATTTAACAATATCTCAAAGTATTGAAATGCAATTGCTGTAAAGTAACAATTACCATCCCCTCTAACTTATCTATAACCTTTTAAAAATAATTTTAGCTATTATTTTATTTAATCATCAATAGATAAGTAACTAAAATCTTTTGAAATTATAGCAGAACCCAAAAATATTTTATCGCTTTTTCTACTTCTACATGATATATCATATAAAGAAAATATCTTTTGTTAAACAATTTAATAATTTGATGCACTTAAGTGATTATTATTTGTAACTTAAGGTTAATGAATTAAATTCTATTATGTAAAAGGCTCTTTAAATTAGTTAAATGAATTGGAAGAAATTAAAGAATCTTTCTTTTAATTTCCATCTACAGGTGTTTTCAAAACTGAATTTAAATTGCGTCTTTCTCTTTGTTAAATTTACATATCATCTCTATATTTAAAGTTTGATTAGATTGAATCCTCTGAATTTTTATTTATTTGAGCTTATTTTCTGTCTAAGGATTACATACGATATTCCAATTAATTTTGTTGTGTTGTCAAATTCTATGATTGTTAGGAAAAATCCCTTTTCTGTATCTATTCTCCATTTTCTTATGATTATTAGTTTTATTATTATAGCTATTTGTTATTATTTCTTATTTTATTTGAACTTCTTTGGCTAGGAAGTGATGATTTTTTGTTTTTGTACGATCTAACTTAAATTAAAATTACACCAATTATGCAACCAATAAACACTATTAAAAAATTTTACATTATGTTTAAGGTAAATTAAATATATTATTTATTGTAAATTATTATTTCCAACTTGAAAAATTATTTAAAAAAATTATTTCTATTTTATTGTTCTTCTGAAGGATTATGGTAATTAGATTGAATAAAGAACTATTGAAAATCAATTTTTAATTTACTTTGAATTTAATTTCTTTTTAATAATAATTTGGAATTTATTTGAAATCAAAGAGAAATAAATTGCTCAAAATTAGATGATATCCATTTATCAACAGAATAATTAAGAAATTTTTTAAATATTCTCTATAGAAGAAATAATTTATATAAAAAAGTTAGATAATATAATATTATTATTAATTGGTAAAATGTGCACTTAAATTCAAACAATATATTAATTGATCTGAATTTTAATCAAGTTCAAAAAGATTAATATTTTAGGAACTAAAGCTATTTTTACCATTTCTTCAATTGTATTGAATGGTTTAAATTATCTATTGAGAGCATGATCTTATGTTCAATTAATAATGATTACTAACTATTTATTAAGACAATTGCTCTTATATTACTTTTTAGAAGGTTAAAATCAAATTGTTTATATCTACTTCAAATTTATAATAAAATCAAATTACCATCTAAGAAAATCAATGAAACATATTTTGAATTATTTAAGAGATTATATATTTTTAATGTCATCTTAGCATTAATTATTTTCAAAAAGATGCACTTAATTCAATAGAGAATATATTCTTTTACTGAATCTAATATTATGCATTCAATTCATTATACAAATGATATGCTATTGGTTTATTTGAAGTTTTTAGATATAATGATACCATTTTAAGAAATATTTGTGATTACTCAGATAGATAACCATATGAAAAGACTTATCAGTAAACTGTTTATGATAATTCTTTAAAAAAATAAGACTTTAAAACAATTATCAATCAGCTCAAATATATCAAAGCTAAATTTTTGAAATTTATAAATAAATAAAAGATTTATAATTACAAATTTAAAGTTAAATCTTTTACCCTATGTATTAATAATTAACAAAATAATATTTTCAAATTAATATCATAATTGATTATGAAGGTTTAAGAGTATCTAATAAAACTTTTTACCTATCTAAGTAATCCAATCCATCTATTGCTAAAACAGTATTTCAAATTATTATCTATCATGCAATCCTAAAATCAATTATTCTTATTCATCAATTTGATCATCTTCTAACATAAAGGCTTATAAATTCTCATTTAAAACAATCTTTCTTTAATATAATTGAACATTTATTTAATTAACGAATTTTAAATCCTCAAAAAAATCAATATATAGAATTTGGATAAAACTTGCTATGATTGTAGAGAAAAATTTGCATAATTTTTCATGAGTTTCATTCTTATATTTAAGCGAATTAAATATCTTCAACATGTACTATATAATTAATCGAAAAAAAATATATTCTGAAATAATCAACATTTCTTATTGATTTGAAATTTTGATATTATTTTTAGCATAAAAGTTTGTTCTCTTAGCTACAAACAAAGACACTTTTGGATTTTATGAATGAAATAAGGATAAGTACATTAAATCTACTATTAATGTTGGTAGATTTTTTTCTCTTGTCATTTATTCTAAGCGATCAAAAAATACTTATGTTAAATTTATTATTAATTCTTATCTATAAGTTATATTTTCATCTTGATTGGCATCATAATTAGGTTTATCGCAATGTGTTTAAAATTCTTTACTGTTTAAAATTTAAATTATTTCATCAAAAAGATCTTTCACCCATATCAAAAGAAGATTTCTAATATTTTCCTCTGGAATTGCTAAAATCTTTTGTTTAGCTATATCTAATTTCTCTTTTAATATTTTTTATTTTTATTTTTTTAATTTAGCTCTTTATTTCCATTATAAACGAATACAAGCTAAAACAGCTATCAAATACTTTTTTATCTTTTTTTTTCTTCTTAATCTTTTTTAAGTTTTTTATTTCTTCATATTTCCATTATTTGTTTATTTATGATTTTAAACATCAAAGGCTTCTGAAATTTGAAATTCAATAGCTTCAAATTTGTTTTTTTCTTCTTATAATTTTTAATCTATTTCTTTTGTATCACTTGAAGCAATAGATAAACTTTTTTGTTTTTAGTTTCTTTAACTTACCTATGAACTTGAAGACAAATGACTCAAATTTTATTTAATAGATGGATTTTTTTTTTTTTTTGATATTAATTTTATTGTATTTTCTAAATCAATTTAAATTTTCTAAACTTATTGAGAAAGAAGTTCATTTTATAATTTCAATTATCTATTCTCAATTTCAATTAATTGTTATTTCAAAATTTAATTTTATGCAGCCATTTATTATTATAATCTTTCTTAATGGTCTAAATAAGATTATGCCAAATGACTTTATTTCAAATCGTTTTAATTAGAATATCCAATGTTCTACCGATTACTTTATATTTAAACACTATAACTTCTTGGATGGACTTCTTAGGGTTAAAGCAAGGAAGAACGATGATTTTACCCTAAAAATAAAGGTCTGTTAGGATTCATATTAAAATCCAGAATCCTTTTTTATAATTATAGCATTGAAATTTCTAAAATATTAATATTGAAAACAATAATATTATTCATTTTTTCTTGTAATTATTTTATTCATGATGACTCTCTCAAATAAATAACTTCTTTTATATAAAAAAAATTAACTATTAAAAAAAAATTGTTTGATGATACTATATTAAAGTTTAAGAGAAATAAATAATTAGTTCAGTCAAATATCTCGACTTAAGTATATAAATTATGTATAAATTATTTAAATAGTAATTCGAGCTTTAAGTTCCATTTAGGCCTTTATTGTAGTATATTTTAAACATATTCTTCTTTGTTTCTTAATCCTAAAACCATAGAATTCATATTATTTTTTTCTTTAGTATCTAATAAATATATGAATTAATCTTAGTTAGGAGTGATATACATCATTCTTGAATAAATTTCTTCTTCTTACAAATCAAACACTTTTATTGGCATATTTATAAAGTTCTTTATGTAATACAGATTTATAATACTTGCCAACTCTAATATTTTTATTTTGCAGTTAATATTATGATTGAATGATTGATATTTCAAATTATTGGCTAAATTAAACATCGGAATTAATATTGCGTTAAACAATATATATTCACTAATAATTAATTGGATTTCTAGAAAATTTAAATTATATTAATTAAATTAAGTTCTTTATGCTATAAATAACTATAGATATTTATTATTTTTTCTGTAGATAGTTTTTGACATAGCAGAGATTATTTCTTTTGGTACATTACCTCTTCTTGTAATTAATTCCAAATTTTAAAAGAGAAATTTTGCAAAGTTTAACATCCAAATTTCTTCTTAATCCTTCTATTCTTTTGATTCTTTCACATTTTCTTGATAAATTTTTGGTAATGAATTTTGGAGATGATAAAAAATTTTTTAAAATGCAGGTTCTACCCATTATGTAAAAGATTTAGATAAACCTTCATCTATATTTCTTTCAAATTTAAAAGTTTTCTTTAAATTCATCATCATTTTTAATTTGTTCTTATATAGTAATTTTAAGGGGTTAGTATTCGGCAAAATTTGATAAAATAATAAAATAAATTTTCCGATAACTTTGCTAATAACTTTAAACTTTGTTATTAATAATTTTTGAGATTATAATTGATTTATTTTTGGAAGAATTAATTTACGATTTTGAGAAAAACTTAACATACTTGGTTTACTATTTTTGAGAGGCTATGAGAAAATTGTAGAGTTATTAGTAATACTTTCAGTCAACTATTCAAAATCTTCTTTTTATCTTTTCTTATGTTGTGAATAAAACCTATTTGAAGATTTATTTTTTGATCTCTCGCTTTATTTTGAATAACTCTCTTTATAGAAAAAATATGTACATTTTATTGTTCATCATTTAGCTCTTCAAGATTACTTAAAATCAACTAACGAAATATATTTTAATTTTTTTTCTGAGCTTGAGATTAAGATGTACTGTATTCATTATTCGAGTTCATTATAGCTCTAATTTTTAAAGATTATTTTCTTTAACTTGATACTTTTAATTTCGTGGTTTTAGGGTCTTGATTTCTAGATGTTTCATAGTTTTTGGTCCATGAATCAAAAACATAATCAGAATAGATTGATTAAATAATTGTTTGATGCTTGCAGCTTTACATTTCTTAAAAAATTTTTAATTAAATAAATGATTATTCATGCTATAATTGTCTATATAAGAAACTGTTTTGTAAAAATATTAAATTCATAATAGTCTTAATCATAATCATATTCTCATAATCAATTTAAACCTTTAATGAATTTCTAAAGGATAAAATAATCATTCCAGATTATAAGTATTAACTAAAGAGAAAATCACAGAATTCCAGTTTCAAATATGTTGAAGTAAATAATTACACTGAATTTTTTTGGTTTAATAAATAATTTTGTTATAATCATCATTTGAAACAAAAATTATTTTTAAAGATTCTACTGAATTTAATTAGTTTCTTTTCAAAATTTTTCGAATTTAAGCTTTCAACTATTATATTAATCCTATCCTATATTTCATATAGCAGTAGAAAAAATATATTTTAGAAATTTATAAATATCAGTATTTTTATAAATGCAATTATATAATTTTGTAATTTAAATAAATATTTTCATTAATCTAGATCCTTTTAAGTAAATAATCTTATATGAATAGATTTAAAAAATTAATCCTTTGTCAAAATAATTATTCTAAAAAAATGATAATCGATTCTTCGAATAGCTCATTTTTAGATCAAATTGTTATTTTATTTTATCATAAATATAAAAAAATAATTTATATATTGATTTGAATAGATTAAAGAGTTTATTTTTTTAACATAATTTGAGATTGATATGAAAGGCTATTAAAAATAAGAATATTTAAATTTAAAAGAATAGTTAAAAACATAAACCCAAGAAGTAGGAAAGAAAAATACTAAGAGATTATAAAATTATCATTCATCATATATTAATAAAATGTTGAATCAATGAATTTCAAACTATTTTCCATGAATTCTAAAAAAAGTCTATAAAAATAATAAATGAATAGTTACATTTAAGTTCACTTTCTTGTTATGTAATATTTCTAGCTGATACTGGATTTTTTACTAAAGGTGAGTTTAGAAAATTATTTGCAATTTAATCTAAACTAACTTTTTTTTATGTAAAATAATTGTTAGATTATTGAGTATGCTGTTGAGATTTAGTTTGCTCTAATAATTGATTGGATAGTTGATTATTTTCTTTTTTATTTAAATTTAACGATTTGAGATTAGACTCAATATCCTTCTTTATTAAAGTCTTTTTTGCTCTATTTTATAAGTCATCTTTTTTATTTTTGAGAATTGGTGAAAATTAGGTAGACATTAATCGATCTTTAGAATTCATAATTGATTTTTTTTCATTAAAATTGAAGTTTTCATTTTTAGAAGATAGAGATTACTGTATATTAACAACTCTTTATTTGAGTTCTGCCATACTATCTCTTAATTTTTGTTATTTACAAGAGCCTAAAAATAATGAAAATTTGAAATTATAACTTGCTATTAGTTTAATAGTTTCGATGGAAATATCTTGAGTTTTAGTTTTCATTGCTGATATACCAATGATAATTAGATATTTAATTAGTTTTTATGAAGGTTTGAGTTCATAATCAATAATAAACTAATTAAGTTCTTTAATATTCATCACTTAATATTTTTGTTATAAATAATAGGAAAGGAAATTAAGAATTAAAAGATGAAAAGTGTTAATGATGGAATGAAGAAGTAAAGAATTTTGAAGTAATGATAAAAATTGATTTGAATTTGAAATTTATAAGAAATGAATAATTATCAGAATTAAAAAATAAGTGTTCTAGATAGAAGTTAACAATTGATATTAGGATAGATTAGTTTAGGTAATTTGGATGAATGAAATGAGATATTTATAATGTATTTAAACTAATTTTATAATAATGGGAGATATCAGAAATAATGATGAATAAAAAAGATATATGAATGAATATTTATAGATGAATTCATTATCAAAGATTGATGATAATATTTATAATATATTAAAAGTAATGAAATTGTTTAGTTTTTTGAAAAGACAAACAAGTAATGAACATCATATCATTTATTCAAATAATGATGAATATCATGGTATTTGTATAGTTAAAATTGTAAAGGTGAGATGAAAGACAATATGAAGCATGGAAAAGGAACATATAAGTTTGCTAATGGAAACCGTTATGAAGGGGAATGGTAATTTAATGAAAAACATGGAACTGGAAAATATTTTTACAATAATGGAGAATTATATATAGGATAATGGTAACATAACAAGAAGAATGGACATGGATAACATTTTGGAGTTTATGGAGAGAGATATGTAGGATAATGGATGAATAATTTAAAACATGGGAGAGGAACAATCTATTATGCTGAAAACTCAATATATTCAGGTAAGAATTAAAGTATAAGTTAAGGTGAATTTTTTGAGAATAAGAAGAATAGTCCTGGGTATTTATACAATTCGAATACGAGAGAGCTGACTTATTAATTATATGATAATGATAAATTAAAAGAGTAAAAAGTAGTTGACTAAGTTCCTTGTGAATTTGAAAATGTGTTTTCTGCATTTTTAGTGAAAGATAATAATATAATACATCCTCAACCATTACCCAATAATAAATCAGAGGAAACACACTAAATCTAGCAGGAAGCACATGGATTCGAAACTTTACAAGCTTTAAACGAAACAGTGACACTTAAAGGGAAAAAGAAAAGTATTTAAATCTTATATTATATTTTATTTTAATAGTGTAGGATTGGAATATAGAAGAAGTTTGTATTTGGTTAGATTGTTTAGGATTATCACAATATAAAGATAATTTTATTAGAAATCATATGATAGGAGATACTTTACATGATTTAACAGATGTTGAATTGAAAGAAGAATTAGGCATTGAGACATTAGGACATAGAAAAATTATACTTTAGTAAATTAATATGCATAAGAAATATTATATTAAAAAAATGGCAGGATAGATCCATATGGCTGATAGTGAAAATTCAGCTGATTAATCATCAAAATATGATTAATTGTATTCCATAATATAGAAAATTGAACCTACAGCTGAAAGTCCTGGAATTTAAGTTTTAAAATAAAAGAAATCACGACGTAAACGCTCCTCAGGGTCAGATGAACAAACTTCACCTTAATAATAAGAAGGATAATAAGAAACTGGAAAACTCTCACCAAAATAAGGGAATTAAGGATAGAGTTTAAAATAAGAATCTAATTAGGTAGTAAGTAATTTTAATATTAATAATGCAACTGGTTCAGATTCTTCTGATGTGAGTTCTAGTAGTTCTAATGAAAAATTATAGGAATCCAATTAATCACCAAGCAAGTAACAGATTATTTCAGAAAAAAATCTATAATAAAGACATTAAGAAAAATTAATGAGTTTATTGAAAGATTTAGGAATCAATGAAAAATTATTGATAAATTATTAAGAGATAAAATAAGGATCTTAGATTGGAAAAGGAAGTTATGGAATAGTTTTTAAAGGAAATTGGCTTGGATAGGATGTAGCAATTAAATCTTATTGCAAAAAAAAAGATTAGTAAAAACACAAATAATTAATGGCTGATTTCTTAAAAGAAGTTTAAGTTATCTCTAATTTAAGACATCCTAATATAGTTCTTTATATGGGTGTTTGTATTAAGAGACATAATTTCTACTTAATTACTGAGTAATTAAAGATATAATTTTTAGATATATGGAAAATGGAAGTTTATTTGATCATATTCATAAAAGGAAAACTAAAAATTTAAATTTTATATAAATTATTGAAGATATTACTTTAGGAATGAATAACCTTCATGGAAGAGGAATAATGCATTGTGATTTAAAATCTTCAAATGTTTTGATTGATTAAAATTGGAATGTTAAATTATGTGATTTTGGATTATCAAGAATTAAGAGTAAAAAAACTAAAAGTATGATTGGAACACCACATTGGATGGCACCTGAAATAATGAGAGGAGAACCTTATACTGAAAAATCTGACGTATATTCATTTGGAATGATTTTATGGGAAATCATTACTGGTAAAATACCTTATGAAAATCTTTCTATTACATAAATTATTGGAACTGTTGGATGGGGACATACTTAAGTTGAGATTCCTTAATTCAGCAATCCGCCTATTTTGGCAATCCTAGCAAAGGATTGTCTTAAAAGAGATTCTTCTTAAAGACCTACATTTGCTAAAATTTTAGAAAGAATTTAAGAAAGTCAAAAACAGAAATGTAAAAATAAAGAGAAGGCTAAGAAATTTTTAATTGATTTTTTATCCAATTGACATTAATATAAATATTTATATAACTGATGGATTCAAAAAAAACAGCTAAAGGATCAGAATAAGTTTAAAAGAGTAGAGGTAATATTGACATGCTAATTCGAACAAAAAAAGAGGAATTATTTACAATCAAATAGAAAAATGATCAAAAATAAAAGGAGACAAGAGCATAAGAAGAATTCAAAAGAGCAGAAAGAGCAAATAAAATAGAAGATGAAAGTAAAAAGGCTAATTCTAAAAATGCTGAATTGGAATAGGAATGGTGTAATTTATAAGAAAAGGATGAATGTGAAGAACTTAATAAATTGATAAATTAATAAAAAGATAAGTTTGCTTAAATTATGCATGCTAAAGATGAATTAATTAAATAATTTTTAGATGAATTAAATAAAAAAGATGATGATTTTGGTAAAATGATTAAAGAATAAGCTATTGATATTCAAACATTAATTTAGAAAATGAGATCTTAATTTTTTTAATTAAGAGAATGTATACATGAAGATCTTGAAGCTATTGAAAATGAATATATAGAAGAAGTATTTATATAATTATCATAATATTTTAGAGAGCCAATTTATTGAATAATTATTAAACTGAAATTAGAAATTTATTTGATAAAAGAACTGAAAAAGAAAAATCATTTGTTGATGAAAGAGAGAGAAAAGAAGAAGAATATACTAAAGATATTGAAAAATTAAGAATTTAAGGACTTAAATCCTATGCTGAATTAAAAATATCAATGGAAACTGAAATCTAAAATTTAGAAAAATGTTATGAAGATATGAAAGCACTTTATTAATTAAATACAGAAAAATTAGATTATAATTTGAAAGTATTAAAAGAAAAATAAATATCTCATACACATACTCACGATGATTTAAAAAGAAAAGATTAAAATTTAAATAATAGATTAAGAAGTCTTATAAAAGATTATAATGAGTTTGATACCAAATTTAAATAAACTAATAAAGAATTAACTTAAGAATATAAAAGAATTACAAGATAATTTAAGGAGTTATAAAGAAAATTTAAACATTTTGATAAAGCTGATTAAAAAGCTTATGCAGATATTCATTCTATGAATGAATTGGAAGTAAGAAAATTAAAGGCTAAAATTCTAAAATGCGATAAAACTATACATATTTAACAATTAGGTGTAGATTGGGAAGAACCATAAGACTAAAAAGAAACTTAAGGTAAAAATACTTTAATATTTAATAGAGAAATCATAAATTATGGCTGAAGAGGAAGTTCAATTACCTTTAAGCGAAGATAAATTATAAGAAATAGTTGAAATATTAATTGAGGAAGTTGATTTTTTAATAGATGATAAAATGAGAGAAACATTAGAAAAAGCAGAATAATAAGAGATTACTAGTGTTAAATTAGGAGTTATTAAAAAATGTCTTAATATTGATTCAATCGATGAAATGCTCATATTTATTGATGAATTGATTAAAAATTGTGAATTAAAAGTTTAAGAAGAATAACCATAATAAGAAGCTGTAACAGAAGCTATTAAAAAAGTTTAAATTGAATAACCTTAACCTGTTCCAGATGAAGCTCCTAAAATCAATTACGAATCATTTATATTAAATTAAAATAGCATTATTAACTTTTTAATGCATTGGATGAAAACTAATGAATAAAGAAAAAAATAAATTGAAAAAATGTCATCCAGAAGAGCAGCTAAACAAGAAACTGAAAGATAAAAAAAAGAAAGAATAGCAAAAGAAGGCAAAAAGTATTGGGAAAAATTAACTCAAGTCCTACCTGAGAAAACTTTTAGAGTTTGGAGAATTTTAGATAAATAACTGAGCAAATATTATGAATTACTTCTCAAACGATCTAAATTGGTTGAAGAAACAGGCTAAATTCATAACCATAATGAAGAATTAAAAAATCTACTCAATTAATATTTATAAGTATCTCATTATATTAAATTAGATTAACCATGAATTAAAAATCCCTCCAACAAGATTTTTAAAGCTGGAATAATAATAAGATAGTGTCAAATTGCAAAATAGCAAATGACTATATAGTCAATTAATATAGTAAATATATATTTTAAATGTTTTTATTACATCAACTTATATAAATTCCTTTAATTGTTTATTGTTCATTTTTAAATAGTATATATTCGTTTATGAATTCATCTTTAAAAAGAAATGAAATTGATTGACTTTTCCAAAATTTATAGTTTTCAATAAATTATGCTTATAATTGATTATTTAGCTTAAAAGTATTTATATAAAGGACTTTTGAATCTTCATCTTTGCACTAATATATTGAACTTATCCATATATAAAATTCTCCTTTAAATTTAGATATATTTATAGATTGTTTTTTCTGAGTTTCGATATTAATTTGTCCATTGAGTAATTCTTTGCATTTTAATGTAAAACAATAGTCTGAATCACAACGAAAATCAGAAAATTTATAAAATTTATCTAATCTATCTTTTAAAATTAATAGTTATTAATTTTATATCTCTATCACAAATTTTATCTTAAATTATGAAGGTATCTATTAATTAATTTTAATAATTTCCTTTGAGCCATCAAACATGTAAAAATCTTCATCGATAATGATAAGAATTTAATTTGCATTATTATATATTTGTTTTATTTATACATATTATCCTATTTTACATTACATTTATGCACTTAATGGATTAGGATGACTGAGAAATTCTAAATAGAGACAATTTTCTGATTTATGTAATTCTATCAAAATTATTCTGTCCTTAAAGGAAACAAGTTAAAATTTAGACTCACAATCTATTTAATATCTAATTACTAATATGATACTGCTTATATTGAAGATTTGGAATTAAAGGAAAATTTGTCTGTTCTTTTGGGTTGAATTGAATTAAACTTCTATTACCCTATCTTGATATTAATGCCACTATAAATTTTTCATTTGCAACGATATTAGATATGATAGATAGTCCTTATCCAATTTTGTATGGCTTTTCAAATATACAATTTCCGTTTTCTATTCGAAAATATTAAAACTATTGATTATTTAAAGCAATTGTCATAGATTCTAATTTTAATTAATTGATACTAAATTTTTGTTCTACAATTTCTTCTCCTAAAATAATATAACCATCCGTTAGCTAAACAATTTACTTAATGGTATTTAATTCTGATTAATCCATTTTAAACATAATGAATTTAGTAATCATTAATAATAAACAATTATTTCAATAAAAATAAATATGAATAATTATTATATATCTACATTAATCAACAAGATTTTTTTAACCATCTCATCTAAATTAAGTTATTTCTTTATCCAATTTTAGTTTGTCCATGTGCTTATGTTCTTGTCTTTTAATAATAGAAATGTCTTAAATGTCCAACTATAAGTTCATTACTAAGTAATGCCAATTAATTTTCATCAGCAACATTTACTAAAAAAATAAATTAATTTTATACATTATTCAACTGGTTCAGTTTCTGAAACTTTAAAAGGGATGTGATTCTATTTATAATATTTTCTATAATCTCTATGACCCAATCTAATTTTAAATAATAAAGTATTACAATTTTCCATCTGGTAACAACAATTCTCCAGTTTTAGTCAATGTAGCTTTATGTTTACTAATTTATTTTAATAATTATTTTAATCTTTTTTGCCTTAATTCTTCATCAGTTTATAATTCATCAGTTTATTTTTATTTTAATTTCAAATCTTCTTCATCATCATCTGAAGATTCATTTCCATCTTCATCATCTTCCCAGTCTCCTTCATCGTCTACTTAAATATCATTTTTCTTCTAATCTTCATCTTCCTTTTATTCCTAATTTAATTGTAATTATTATTTTTTAGCTTCAATTTATAATTGTTATTGCTTTTACTCTGCTAAAATTCCTAATAATTTTTCTTCGAAATTATAATATTTTGATAAGACCTTATATTCTTATTAAGGCATAAAACAATGTCCTTTATCTAACATATGATCTTTTGTTGCATGATTATTTTTAAATGTTTAAAAACAATGTAAACATGTGTTGTTCTTATTTATTTATTCAGATAATGCTTTTAACAATCCTTCAATATTAATGCAGCATTTTTATTCACGAATAAAAAATCCATGATTACTCATATGTTTTAAACATTCTTCAAGATTATCGCATAATTCATCACAAAATAAACAAACTTTACTATCGACTAATGAATTTCCTGTTTAACTTCTATTTGTTGTAATAGGGGATTTTAATTAATTTTATTAATGAGATTTTGAAACAAGATGAGCTTGATAAGTCTTACTTGATTTAAACTCTTTATTGCAACATTTAAATGTTTAAAATTAAATTGGACTAATAATCTTTTATTCTGATATTTTATCAAATTCTAATAATTAACTTCATTTGATTACTTTCTTTATAAGCTTCATAAGAAACAGGAGCTAAGTTAATCATTTTTCTAGCAATATTATATCTATGAAAATCTGTTTTGTAATGATCCTTATATCCTAGTTCTTCTGGAAAATTAAGTAAACAAGAAGAGCAAACAAATTAACTCATATTATAATTTTATTATTTTAATTAAAAGGAGAATATAATCATTTCTTCCATGATTATCTTAGAGTGCCTAAACTTTTTTATTATTTCTTATAATGTTACATTGTCTTCGAAACAAGATCAAAACTATTTCCCACAATTTAAGATTATCTAGTTGAACTTCTCATTAATTTCGAGTTTCTGTTGTACTTTTCTAGACTGGAAGATTCAACTCTTTAAGATGAAAACATTTCACTTTTATTATCTTCCATACATCTTCTAAGTTTCAACAAACTTTATTCTTTTTCAGATTGTTATGTATCAAGTCTAATTTACATTTATTCGTTATTTTTCTAATCTTACATTTTCTTAAGTAATTATTATGGATTCGAATAAATTTTTAATAATTATTACGAATTGATAGTTGTTGCTGATTAAGTATATTATTTAGTTTTAGCACTTACTAATTAATTCAATCTATCATATGCTGTTGGGGATTTCTTGTTAGGATCTATGATAAAATTAGTTTAATTGAGATTTTAGACTTTATTTATTGATATTTATGAACATGCATTTTCTAATTACTTAATTTTTTCATTTTAATTTTTGACTTCTGCTTCATATTTCTATTATTCTTCTTCTAGTTTTTACATAAGTGCTTCTATTTGCAATCGTTATTGTTATTCTACTCTTATATGTTATCTAATAGTATTTTCAAGTCTTTGAATCTCTTATTCATACTTATTGTCTATAAATTCTTCTAACTGCTCCTTTAGATTCTAAACAAGAGTTGTAAGTTCTCTTACTAATTCAAGGATACATTTTCTTAATCTTTCATTTGAGACTTCTTTAAACTGTTATGCATCAACAGATTAAGGCTTGACTATTTATAAGAGGTCAGCAAAGAGAGAAGCTAAACATTAATTATCTTCCATAATAATTTAAATTTTTATATCTCATCCACTCTTGAACAAAAGAATTGCTACCTATCCCATATAGAAATAGATGAAATGCTTGGTTTCATGTGTAACATAAGATCCAAAGTTTCTACCAACAATACAATGCCAGGTTGGATTATATTTCTTATCAAATTCTTTCTTGATGAATGCCTATTCAATCTAAAAACTTATTTACAGCAATATCCTTCTCAATATTGAATTTCTCTAATGCTTGATTAGCACAATCAATTGCATCCTATTACATTTCTTCAGACATATCAGCATTTTTCACAACTGCCTTTCTATCAGCCTAAGCCATTATTTAATTAAATATATTTAATAAATATCATAAAATCAAATTCTGATTACTGAAAATAAGTGACGAATAGTAGTAAAAACAGGTGAAACAGATCTCTTATAAATTGTAAGTTTTGGTGCTGAATACATTGTATTTAAATTTATTTGTTATTGTCTACTATTTAAAGGAGATTTTGATTTAGAAGGCTATGTTAAAAATTTATTCTATCTTTATTTCTCAATTTTTAATAATGCTTCTTCTGTTTAGCACTTTGATAATTTTGCTTCTATTCCTTCTGATTATTCATTTTGATTATAAATATTAAGATCTTAATCTATAGATATAATTTAGGAATCCTACAAAATCTCCAACTCATCATTCTGTTAAGTATCCTCTACATCAACTAAAATTTAAGAGTAGTTTCCTTGATGAATAATATTAGCACTTTGTACTGTTGATGCTAAAGATAAATGATTTTACTCGCTATTAAGTAGCAATTAATTGATTATTAATTATTGTATATTAGAAAGAGAGACCATACTTATTTAAGAAGACTTTAAATTTGATTTATTAAATAGTTTGCCTAATTTATTGATAATAATTTTACTAATTAATTCTCTTGGTACAAGATTCTTGCCATAAAATTAATGAGATATTAACTTTCCATGAATATATTTATTCCAATACCATTCTTGTAAATAATTATTGTAATGAATGCCTTCTCCATTTTATTTTCCTTTTTAGACGTTCCCATAATATATATCACCGTTTTTATAATGCATTACTGTAAATCCATCATATTTTTAGTTCTTAGAAACTCCATAACTTAATGGATTGATTCTGATGAGTAATTTATTGCCATAACAATTATTCTTGAATGAAATAATTTTATGTAAAAAGCCAATATTTTCAATGTTTTCTACATACTTGATTGTATCATCATCTCCCCAGAATAATTTTAGACAAGAGTTCTTTAATTTGTAAACACCTACATCTTTAGGTTTAGATTTCTTAAAGAATCCATAATAATAGGCTTATAATTAATTTTAGAATTACATCCATCAGGATTAATCACTAAACTGTAACCCTCAAGGTGTGATTAATTAAAAGTTCCAATATATAAAGTACCATCACTTTAGAGAATCATGTCTTTATCAAGCAGACAATTTTATAGTTGTTGCATTAATTTATTAATTAATTCATATATATAAACACATTTTCGTTTTTAATATAATAATGTTAAAAAAATTTGTATTGCTTCTAATCCTCATTATAGCTATTTAAGCTAAACATCATAGATTGAGACATACTAAATCAGTTGTTGGACATAATTTAGCAATGAAACCTGGAGATGCTTGTTTACCAACTACAAATTTAAGTGGATAGAAAAAAGAAGAAACTGCTGCCAATTAAGCTAGAAAACATTTAACTGTACATCAATAATACAAATGTAGAAATTTGCTGATGATTTGACTGAAGAAAATAGAAAAGTTACTGAAAAACAGCCATTTCCTAATCTCTACACATATTAAGATGATAATTGTGTTGGAAAAGCTTAAGATCCTCCTAAAAGAGATAGAAGAATGAGAAGAAGCTGATTTCATAGAATAAATTCTTATAATTTACAAATTCCATTAGCTTTTTTACTCTATAAACTAATTTTAATTTAAACATAAATATTTTGATTATTATTTTCTACTTAATTAATATAATTAATGAGGAATTTCGAGGATGAAATTTAAGAAAACTAAAATGAATTAGATTCACAAATTAATAGACAAATTTTATCCTATATATAATTAGGATTTCAACCATTTGAATCATTCAGTTTAATTTTGGATAACATTCCACTTATCCGAAATGATACTTTCATAGAGGAAGAACATAACCCAAGATTTTTTCCATTAGCAGGAGCATAATTATTTCGAGATAGGCAATCACCAAGGTATCTTAATTATTTAAAATAAGAGAAAAGTCTTAAAATATTTAGAAATACCTTGAAAAGCGTACCATCCCAATATAAAACAACAAGCTTAATCTAAAACATCCTTATCTTAAAGTAACTCAACTTCGAAATTTAAACATAAATCACGAATATTTTATTAATGAGTTTGGGTAATTAATATTTTCATCATTTAGTCTTGTAGATTCTCAAAAAAATACTAATTCTGCAGACATTCTAATTGGTCGTTAATATCGTTAAATTCCAGACATTATTCCAAATGATATAAGTAATAGATAATAATTCTATCAGAATAGTATTACCTGAAGATAGGGCTATATCTCGAATTCATTGTAAGATTGTTTGTGATGATTATTTCAGAAAAGCATAAATAATTGAGCCTTTTTTTTTAAAAGTCTTGAAATTAATTGAACTTCCATCTTAAATAAAAAAAAGGATTAGTTAATTTTTAGAGTATAATATAAATCTATTAATTTAGAAAACCTAAAATTGTGTAAATATAAGATCTTGGGAGTACTTTTGGTACTTATTTAAGAATCTTTAGATCGGGACCTAGCATACTATAAAAAGATTAAAAATTTAGTATTGGAAGTGATACATATTTCAATATTGTTTTCAATCATAGATAGAATTTAAGTTTAAAATAGATAGATGATGAATGGTATAACATTATCAAGCATCTATCAACAATGAAACATTCTTAAAAACATGAAATACATTTTAGTGAACTTATAGTTTAACCCATTATAATAGAGGTACTTGATTAAATAAAGAGTTTATCTATTGAAAATCTTTATAAAAAGTTAACTGAATATGAGATTCCTTTCTTAGTAGTCAAATTTTCAGGCTAAGGTGTTGATATTAATAAATCAATAAACCTATTTTTAGGATAGACTAAATCAGATACAAATGATTTTTTTGTAGGAAGAGGAGCTGAAAATAATATTAAGATTAATTCTAATACTATATCAAGAAAGTAATGTCGTTTAAAATACACTTAGAAGTAAATGATTATTTTTATTAGATATTCTGCATGGGTTATAAATGATGGCTTTTAAGATAGAGATTCAGCAAATGGAACTTGGATTAGTTTATAAACAACTGAATAATCAGAAAAGAAAATAGAATCTAATTTGATTGAAATACATCATAATGATGAAATAAAGATAGGTGATTTTATTCTAAAGTTGGAATTATTAAAAGGTATAAAAGAAGGAATTGGACATAAAATAAATAAATTTCTTCATGATTGATAATTATTAATTAAATAAAAAGTGACGCTATTTATTCTTATTCATAAAAATTATATCTTTTTTAATCTGAAAATAAATTTATTTATCACAAAACAAAAATGAGTAATATTCCACCCTCTCAACATCCACCTTAAGCTCCATAAGCTGTTCCATTTTAATAACCAACATTCTAACCAGGATTCGCTCCATAATATGCTCCTAGTCCAGTGACATATGGACCACCTATTACATCATCTCCATTGAGATATTCACAACCACTTTATTAAGCACCAGTTATTTAATAACCTGTATATGCTCAACCAGTTGTACCTCAACCAGTTTATGCTCCATAAGTTGTCTAGCAACCAATAGTGACACAATCAATTGTTGCTTAACCAGTTGTTTAATAACAAGTTGTTGCTTAACCAGTTGTTTAATAACAAGTTGTTGCACCATAACCAATCTAAGGAGAAAGCAGAATTGAATATGTTCCATATGAAAAGACAGTTTTAGAATATGAAGAAGTCAGATAAAGAATTTAAGTACCAAGAGAGAAGTATGTTACAGATTATTATGCAGTGGAATATCAAACTGAATATGTTCCATAAGTATTCTAAGAAAAATACACAGGTATTATAAATAAACAATTTTTAGAATATGTTCCAGTTGATAGATATTAAGAAAGAGTTGAATATTATCCAGTTGAAAGATAAGTTGTTCATTAACCAGTTTAATAAGTCTAATAAGTAGTAGCATAACCAGTTGTTTAATAATCTGTTTAAGTTGTTTAATAGCCAGTCTAAGTTGTTTAATAACCAGTTTAAGTTGTATAACCATAACCAGTCTAAGTTGTATAATAATAACCAGTCTAAGTTTACTAATAACCAATTGTTTAATAACCATTAGTTTAATCTATACCTGTTTAAACTGTTAGACCACCTGTAGCTCCTGTTTATGCTCCAACTACAACTCTTCCTTTAGGATAAACTGTATCCCCAAGACGTCCTGGTGCTACTACAGTTCCAGGTAAACCATTAGATAAAACTTAAGTATTACTTTTATATTATTCTATCTTTAGGGTCCTAATTAACCAGCTCAATAATAGAATAAGCCAAAGAGTTTCTTAGATAGACTTTTTGACAGAGATTGAAATAATCAATTATGAATATTTTTATAAATGCACAAATAACATTTAAAATTTTGAATTTTTCTCATCTTTCATCATCTATTTTTTTGTTTTGAATAATCTAATTAATTGAGAACAAGGGATTTCGATAGTCAATTGATTTAATTAGTTTGTAAAATGAATTCATAATTTTCTCCACAACCAAAAGTAGAATAAGATGCTTAACAATAACCTTATTCTTTACCACCTCCTATTACAAACTAAGATAGAATCTAATATTACCCTGTTTTCTATATTAAACAGAATAAGTATTATTCTTCCCTTATAAAATTAGTTTACCTAATCATCCCAATTTATAATAATTACCAACTGATCATTAAAATTGTTGGTTTGTCTGTCATCCTGTTATGTAAAATGATCCTTTCTTTCCTTATATATCTAACATTTCTAATTATATTCATAAACCATCTAATTTCAATCCAGAAATACCTATTAAAATTGAAGATGAAGTAGAAATCAAATAACCCAATCTTAAATAACACTCCTAATAGCAATCTTAGAACTAAAATAATTAAAAAATAAAGAACAAAAAGCAAAAAGATTAACATAAATTTAAAAGAAACGATAACAATAACCAAGACTTAGAAATATAACCATGTAATTGCTCTTAAAGTAACTGTCTTAAAAGATATTGTGCTTGCTTTCATAGCGGCAGAATGTGTTTAGATGAATGTTAATGTAAAGATTGTAAAAATTGCTCTGATTTTTCTGAAGAAAGAGATGAAGCCATTAATCATGTATATAAAAAATGTCATCGAGATAAAAAAGTCCCTGTTAATGAATTATTATCATTATAAATGAGTTATGGATGTAAATGTAAATCTACTGGATGTTAAAAAAAGTATTGTGAATGCTTTAAAAGAGGATAAATCTGTGGCGAATTTTGTTCTTGTGAAGATTGTCTCAATATTCCAATTAGTTTAAGTCAAAAAGATCTTAAGAAAAATAAAACTGTATTAAAATGAAATCATTCATTTAAATTCATTATAAAACAATTATTATCATTTATATTAGCACTTAAAAAAAATATCAATTTTTCTCTTTTGTTATCTATCTAAAAAACTTTTCCCTTATTTTTTTTTATTTCTCTATTTCATTTCTCTCAAACATCTCCTTTCTCAATTCAAATTCTATTAACCAATAATTCTTTTAAGTTTTGAATCAAAAAATTTTATATAAATCAAAAATTAACTTCACTATAATTAATCTAAAGTCTCTATTGGCTTATATTGAAAATTCATTCTTAAAATACCGATGTTATGCAAAATTGATATATTAAGAAATTATTTCAAAAAAATATTGATTAGCGTTTATTTTTGTTATTATTAATTGATCTTTTGTAATTGAATGTAAAAATAATCATTCTGTGATTTTTTACATTTAAGTATGAATTAATTTTAGCATTTAAATAACTAATTCATTAAATATGAAAAACATTTTCATACAAAATAAATATATATTTAATACCTATCAAATTATGATTTTTCTATACTTCTATATTCATCTTTTTAGAGCAGAATATTATTATTCTTTAATCATTAAATTATCATATATAATTAAAATATTAATTTAATGAAAAAGCTCTTTTCCTCAATTAAAAATGCAACAACTCAATTTGCAAAAGGACTTTTTTCTTCAAAAGAAGAAACTACTTAATAAGGCAATAGATAAGATATAACTTCTGAAGAACAAATTTAATAATGTAATTTCAATATTAAAAAATAGATGATGATTAAATTAAAAGTTATTTAGATTCTTAAAAAGAATTAAAAGTAAAAATATTGACAAATAGAAATCATTTCAATAATGCAGTGCTTGAATTATCCTGGAGAAAACTATTGGATATCAAAAATTTATATGCTAATGAAAGAAGAATCAATTTCTAGCCAAAATTAGTTATTTTAGAATAACAACATTGGGAAAGGATTGTAATTCAAGTAGCAGAATTAATTTAGTCTTATTATGATATTCAAATTTATTATGATAGATAAGAGTTAATAAGAATAGTATTAAATAATTTTATTTTATAGATCAAATAAAAAGTTTTAGAAGAATAATGTATTAAAATTTTGTTTAGTAAAGAAGAAATGAAAGACTATTTTTAGTTTTATGAATAATCAGATGTTTTACTAATAAAGTTCAAATAATAATTCCCATAACTGGCCCTTGAATATTCTTAGAGTTAAATTAAAGAAATATAGAAACAATATTTAATAGATAAAGCCTTTGACTAG
Source organism: Paramecium sonneborni (assembly GCA_905182985.1). Classification (NCBI taxonomy): domain Eukaryota; phylum Ciliophora; class Oligohymenophorea; order Peniculida; family Parameciidae; genus Paramecium; species Paramecium sonneborni. Next base: position 319,452 of record CAJJDN010000028.1, on the reverse strand, counting down.
TTTAAATTTGATGAATGTGATGAGTACAAGGGAATTAAATTATTTCATGATGATGAAGAAGTTTTAAAATGGTTTAAGAGAAAGCAAGCAATTGCCCCATGATTTTATATGATGTATATATATATATAATGCTTTATTATTAATAAACAAGCAATAATATTTAGTAATTATCAAAGTTGAAATGATAATGATGATTAAGCTCTGCTATTTTAAGTACTGCTTGGAAATATTTTCTTTGTTTTTTTTCGATGAGTTGCTCCAGTCATATTTTATATAATTTTAAAATATTTATCTCTTTAAAAAAACTGATTAATATTTCTTTCTAAATAACCTGTCAATGGATATTGTATAATCTTATTAGTTATTTTATTTTATTATTAAATTTTAGGTGATGGATATCTGATCTTAAATTAGCAACTTTTTTGTTCTTTTTTATAAGATTATCTATATTGATTAGAGTTAGGTTAAATGTATCTTTATTCTTACCATGCCCCAAAATCAGTGTCTTCCACTAAGATTATATATTTTTATAAAATTACTAACACTTTTAGCTCTTTCCTTGACTATTGGATTCTGTAATTCAACTGTTTAAAATGCACTAATCGCTTCTAAATAGGATTGGGCATCATTTTCTACTTTTAACCTTAAGGGAGAGATGTTTAGTTGTGCAGAATTCTCAAATAATTCTGCAGCGATCTAAACTAATTTATTTTCATACATTGATTCTTTTTATCTTAGATCTTTAAGGCAATGGGTTAATGTTTTCGTTATTTTTGATTTTTATTGGTTTCATTAGCAAGCAAAACTTTATATTCGTTAATAAATTATTAATAAATATAAATAACTCATTCATTTTGGATTTTTTAATTCTCTTCTTTTTTATTTTTTCTAATTTCTTTCCCTCTAATCTTTAAAGTATCTTTTGAAGTTTAACGATTCTACAACTCTCTAAAAATTATTACCATTTCTCCTATTAATTTTATATAATCAATTTCAAATTTTCATTCTCTTTCCTCAATCTTTTAATCTCTTCTTATTATTCATATCCACTTTTTAAAATTATGCTAATATCTATGTCCTAACAGATAAATATGTTTATTTCTAATAGAAGTAATAAAATTAACACAAGATTTGTATTATTAATATATTAATTTTCAATTATTATTTTTTGATGTTATTAATAAACTATGTAATCTAATTTTAGTTAATTTATGATATATTTATAATAAATTTCATAGTCATTTTGAAATAATGTAGTTTTTCATTGCATTAATGTAATTATGGAATATCATAATTATATGATTAGTTATTATTTTTATTAATTTAATTCTAATTTAAAGCATTTTAAATTAATAGCCAATAAATTCTAATTAATTTATTAGACAATAAATTTATGAATAAAATTGGACATTAAATCAATTGTTAACTAACCAAAATAAAATCTCTAACAATAATAATATATCTTTTTTAAAAATAAACTATTATTAAAAATTATTTCAACTATGCATTAATAGTTCTAACATTTGTAAAACGTTTTGTTTATATAAAAATATTTTTTATACAAATATATAGAAATTAATTTGAAAATAATATCAATTATGCAATGATTTTTATTTTTTATTGTTTCCAACTAAATAAATGTTAATGAATTACTTAAAAGACTTAATTATTTTTTTTCGAAATCACTTATTTTATAAGGTCTATTGATTGGATTGTTTCTAGAATAAACCTTTTGCATTAATTCCTTTAGAAATTTACTTTATTATGGTTATCCACAATGAAATGTTTGATTCCTTTCTCTTGATTTTTAAGAATCGCTTCTTCTATTATCTGTATCTTTAGTTTCTTTACTTCTGGTAATATTTGAAACAATATTTAAGAAAGTACTTTTATCATAGAATGATTGCTTTTCAAATAAGCTTAATTATTTGCAATTTTTCTTTTTGTTAGTATCCATATGGTTTGATTTATTATTATTATCCTAAGAATCAAAACTTACATATTTTCTATTCATTTCTTTGTAATCTGTATCATCTTTTTCTTTTAGCTCATCTAATTTTTCAATTTTAATTCTTGGAATGATAACTTTTTATTAAGGCTTAATTTCTGTATTTTAAAATGAATTTATAATAAAAGATGACCTAAGTGATTTTTGAGATCTATCTTTATTCTCTTAGATTGGTTTTATAGGACTTAATGATGAGAATTAAAATTTGGGAGAAGCACAATCCTAAAATCCTTCATTTGTAAGCAGCAAAATATTTTATCCAAGTATATTAAGTTTAGTATTATTTGTATTAATTTAATCAGGAAATTAAATGCTTGATAAAATACTTTAATTCACTTTTTTATTATTAAGTTAATCACTAATATTAAGTACATCCTACAATATTTTAAATGGAAATTACATCTAAAATAACATGCTATTTAGGAGACAATGTTTTGGTTTATGATTTGATTAAGTTGTAGACTAATTGTTCTTTTTAACTTAATGATATTTAACTCTTATTTATATTTTGTATGATTTCTTGTAATTTTTTATTCTCTTAGGCATATAAAATAGTTTTTTGCATATTTGATGAATTTGAACATAAAAAGGCTAAAATAGATTCAAATACAACTTACCATCATCTGAATGTTTTTCTGAATCTAAATTAGATAAATTAAGTTTTTAAAAATTCATTTTGCATGCTTTTATAAAATCAATACAATCATGCAAATTTTTGTATTCATTTTTTTCATAAAGAAGAAGTTCTATCTTATCAAAATCAAAGATCACCTATTCTTATGTTGATTTAAAAAAATACTTGATTAGTGTAATAAGCATTTTTATTTCTATTATAATTGAATTATCAATCTATCAATTTCTATTTAAAGTTTTTTTTCAATATTATCTTTCTCAGACTAATTTTTTTACAAAAATTTAACATACTTGGATTCTAAATGCAAAATCAATAATCTCAGAAATATCTACACGAATGCTTGATGAATGTAAATTCAATTTTTCTAGTTGAACATAAATTTTCTCTGCAAAATCTGCAATTGACATTAATTTTGAATTTAAAAATAAGTAATAAAATTATATAATTAAAAGTATTTAAAAAAATGAAAAAATTAGTAGAGTTGACCATTCTGATAAAAATGAGATTTTTATGAAAAAAATAAATCAAAATATTCTCTTGATGATATTATCTAAATTATATTCAGGATAGAAGTATTCATAATTTTTGACTAGATCTATTTCGTAAATATTTTCATAAGGATCATATTTTGGTTCTAATAATAATTAAGAGAATTAATGATTACTTTATGGGATAAATATATTTTAAGATTTAAATTTATATTATTATTTGATACCAATTTTATTAGTAATTTGATTAAGCATATTTTTAATTTCACTAATATCGTCTTGATGCTACTCTTAGTTTTCTTCTTCTTCTTATTCTTCAAACATATATTCAAATGGAATTTATTATTTCATTGAAATTCTTTTAAATCTTTTTGCTCTTTGATTAAAATCATAGATAGTATTTTAAACTTTTTCCGAAAAGGACATAGAATTAAATTAGAATCGTTTTTTCCTTTAAAATTCTTCTCTTTGTTGTGTATCATCTTTAATTTTGATTTAATTTAAAAGATGTTTAGGATAATAATGTGTGAGATCACATTAATCAGCGAGATGATTATAAGATTAACAAGTGTAACATTTTAATTCTAATTTATTAAAAAGTTCAGATAGATAAGTANTGATGAATTTGAACATAAAAAGGCTAAAATAGATTCAAATACAACTTACCATCATCTGAATGTTTTTCTGAATCTAAATTAGATAAATTAAGTTTTTAAAAATTCATTTTGCATGCTTTTATAAAATCAATACAATCATGCAAATTTTTGTATTCATTTTTTTCATAAAGAAGAAGTTCTATCTTATCAAAATCAAAGATCACCTATTCTTATGTTGATTTAAAAAAATACTTGATTAGTGTAATAAGCATTTTTATTTCTATTATAATTGAATTATCAATCTATCAATTTCTATTTAAAGTTTTTTTTCAATATTATCTTTCTCAGACTAATTTTTTTACAAAAATTTAACATACTTGGATTCTAAATGCAAAATCAATAATCTCAGAAATATCTACACGAATGCTTGATGAATGTAAATTCAATTTTTCTAGTTGAACATAAATTTTCTCTGCAAAATCTGCAATTGACATTAATTTTGAATTTAAAAATAAGTAATAAAATTATATAATTAAAAGTATTTAAAAAAATGAAAAAATTAGTAGAGTTGACCATTCTGATAAAAATGAGATTTTTATGAAAAAAATAAATCAAAATATTCTCTTGATGATATTATCTAAATTATATTCAGGATAGAAGTATTCATAATTTTTGACTAGATCTATTTCGTAAATATTTTCATAAGGATCATATTTTGGTTCTAATAATAATTAAGAGAATTAATGATTACTTTATGGGATAAATATATTTTAAGATTTAAATTTATATTATTATTTGATACCAATTTTATTAGTAATTTGATTAAGCATATTTTTAATTTCACTAATATCGTCTTGATGCTACTCTTAGTTTTCTTCTTCTTCTTATTCTTCAAACATATATTCAAATGGAATTTATTATTTCATTGAAATTCTTTTAAATCTTTTTGCTCTTTGATTAAAATCATAGATAGTATTTTAAACTTTTTCCGAAAAGGACATAGAATTAAATTAGAATCGTTTTTTCCTTTAAAATTCTTCTCTTTGTTGTGTATCATCTTTAATTTTGATTTAATTTAAAAGATGTTTAGGATAATAATGTGTGAGATCACATTAATCAGCGAGATGATTATAAGATTAACAAGTGTAACATTTTAATTCTAATTTATTAAAAAGTTCAGATAGATAAGTATATTATTTGGAAATGAAGTAATGATAAATTTAAAAATCTTTGTGAAAGTATGCAATTTCTTTTAAGAAATCATTTTTGGTCAATTTATACATATTACAATACTATAAAGTAGATGCTTAGAATTTATATCTTAAATGAGTAAAGAATGATAATTATCCTAAACATTGTCCAGATTTAACTAAATCAATTCTAGTTTTGATACTAAAAGAAGAGTGAATATAATCAACATACTAATAATTGTATACTAAAATACAATTAAAATTTCTCCATTTTAGAGAAACCACAATTAAGGATTGATGGTATCAAAATGGATATTTTCTCCTGGTCCATAACTTTCTTCTTGCATGTATTAAACAAGAGAACGCATAAAAGTTTCAGAGAAATCAAAGTTCCAAAATATTTTACTTTTAACAAAATTGATATAGGTTTCATATTATAATTATTATCTCAATTCTGGAGCAAGTTTAGAGACTAACAATTATTCAATAGGTCTATTTCTATTCTTTTCATCCTACCATATATATTAATAATAATCTATAATTTTGGCTTAAGTAGATAAAGATATGTTTTTAAATTTCATATAACGATTGATAACAGCTTCATAACTATTATATCTAGTTTCTTATGAATTCATTTAAACAATAACATCTCTTATGGATGCTACATTAAATGCGAAAACCATTCCAGCAATAACTAAATTAAGAATAAAGAATTACTCATTGTAATTAATGTAATACCAATTTCATAATCATTCTTAGGTGTAATATCTCCATAACCGACAGTTGAAACAGTAGTAGTTGCCCAGTAAAATGAAATTACATATCTAGACCAATAAGATAATGAGTAAATTGTTTATTCATCTTCAAAATAACCATTATATTCAATCCAAGTAGGAAGATTACTTATACCATTTTCATCTTTTTAAAATTACTTAAAAGAAACACCAAAGAAAAAACATGCCATCAAATGATTGACAAACAAAGCTACAATTATCAATTTTAATACTGTATAGGCTGCTTTCCAATCTATTTGATAATATTGTATTAATTACTGCTTCTTAATTATAAAGAATGATCAATCTTTTCACTAAATCTTATTATGTAATAAGATCTTAAATAAAATAAAATACGTATATAATCATTATTTAGTAATAATGATAATATTAATGATATCACTCCTATTAAATCTAATTCAAATTCCTAATATAATTTATTATCTAATACCCATATAACATATTTTTATGCAATAACTTTACGATCTAAAATCACTTCTCCTCTCTTTTTTATACCTGTATTGAAACTAACCAGCAAATCTATACCAAGCATTAATATTGAAAAAATTAAATAAGATTTCACTCCTAAAGCATCATTTACATCATGATCATCTGCTTCATCTGTAAAACCTATCTTAAATATTAATATTCTAATACCTTAAAAGGTATATAAAATAAATATGTAAATATTATTATTACAACTATTAATTACCAAATCAATAAACCACCTGATTCTGGATAGAAAATTGGAATTACATCTAATAATCTTGAATATAATTTCCTATTAGGTTCTGCTTTAAAAACTTAGATTTCTTTTGACTAAATTTTATAAGGGTTTAAATTCTCAAATAAAGGATCAAAATCTTAACTAACATCAAATAGCTATATTTAAGCTATTGCTGGAATATCATATAACACTTATGATTTCACTAATGAACTAGTTTTGATGCTGAACTCTATTAAACTCTTATCTTCTAAAAGAGGATTATTCATTTAACAAAAATATTATTTATTATAGTAATCAAGTTGTACTTTGGATAGAAATGTTCATAATTTCTCACTTCATCTATACAGAAGGATCTCTCAAAAGGATCAAATTATGGCTCTAGAAATATTTATGTATTCAATTACTTTAAGGTATAAAAACTTTAACTCTCTATTTATCATTAGAATTTCCATTGTCTCCTAAATATATAAGAATATTTCCTAAAATCTATTTAATTTCTCCTATTTAATCCTAATATTATTGCTACTATATTAAATCTTCTTCTTCTTCTTCAGATTCCTCAAAACTAATGTCTAAATTTTATTGTTTTTTTTGTTAATTTGATTTCATTCTCATTATTTAATCTTATACTGATCGCTTAATTTAATTCTAAATCACTATTGATTTATATTATTTCCTTCTCTTTCTTTCAAATTGTTCTCTTTTGAACTTATCATCTTTAACATTAATCCTAAAAATAAAATCTTTTTTATTAAAATGGGTCACATCACATGTATCTGCTTGATGCCAATCTGACATACAAGTTAAACACCTAAGATCCATTTTCGTATAAAATTCCCATGGCTCACTATATCGCTTTGATATAACCAAATGAAATAATTCAAAGTCTTTCTAATGATGTCTAATAGCATCTACAAACTTTACTCTTGAAACTCTATATATATTGCACCAAGATTAAGTTTATGCTTTAAATGGAAAACGCTCATTCAAAAAAAAAGATTTTTGTCCTATACACTTTCCTTTATCTATATAATCTATTCTTGTCCTCTAAACAACTGAATTGTAACAAGATTCAACATACTAAATTTCAAATTATTTTATACTATTTGAACATCTCCTTTTTATAAATACATCAAATAATTATCCCCTTATTGATCTTCAAAATATAATTCTTCTTTAGGACCATAAGTATGTTCTTCCATATGATATGATAATTAGTAAAGAAATTCGTTACTAAAATACATCATATAAAATATTCTGCAATTTACAAACTAGATATAAGTTTCGTACTATAATTATAATTTTAAATCAGGTGCTAATTTTGATATTAACATATCTTCTATCTCTCGATTACGATTTCTTTCTTCTTTCCATATGTACTAAAAATAATCATTGACCTTTTCTTAAGTTTTAATGGATATACTCTTCATTTTCATGTAACGATTAAGAATGGTTTCAAGATTACGTTCCATAATTTTTGGCTAATTCAAATCAATCAAAGTTTCTCTAATTGATGAAATATTAAATGCAAATACCATTCCAGCAATAACTTAAATAATATATAAATAATTACTCATAGTCAATAAAGTCCATCCAATTTCAGAATTATTTTTAGGAGTAATATCTCCATAACCATTAGTAGATACTGTAGTAATGGCCCAATAGTATGATATCAAATATTTCTCAACTAAAGAGAAGGAAAGGATTTATTAATTATCTTCAACAAAATTATTATAAATTATCCAAGTATCAGTATAAGTAGTATAAGTATTTTCATCCTTCTAAAATTCAGAATATGAGATCCCATAAAATATACAAGCCATGATATGAGCAACAAAAAGCATGACAATAATCAGTTTAATAAGAAGATAGACACCTTTTGTTTCTAATTTAAGATGCTTTTAATATAAATACTTTTTTTGAGCAGCAATTGATAATCTATTTTATTATCAAATCTAATGACATAATAGATTCTTAAATAAAATAACAATCTAAGCAAGTCATTATTCAATATGTAGGAGAGAATCAAACACAATACTCCAATTAGATCTAGTTCAAATTCCTAAATTATATGTTGAAATCTATACAATAATTAAATAATGAATTATGACTTTTTTTCTATCTCTTATTACCTATCCATTTTCTTTGTAACCAGTGTTAAATGATACTAAAAGATCAAATATAAAAACCAATATGGATAATATAAGAAATGTATTAACTGCTGTGCTATTATCAGGATTAAGGCTATTTAATTCATTATTAAAGGCTATCTAAATAAACTTTTAAAATTACTTTTAATGGAATGTAGAAAAAATATAAAAATATGATGACGACTATGAAAAATTACCAAGCTATCAAGCCTATTGAAATTGGATGAAAAACGGGAATTGCATTTAAGCATCTTTAATATAAGCTTTTTTCTTAAGTATCTTGATATGCTTTGATTTCAGGTGAAAGTTTAGATTCAGATAAATTATCGATCTAATTGAAATTTGAACTAAAATCAAATAATTAAGCAATAGCTTCATCTGGTATTTATTAGAATCTAAATGATTAATAATTATTGTTTATGCTGAACTCGATATAAGTGCCATCTTTACAAAGATGATAATTTTTCTTATATTTCATAGAATTAATTATACAATATAAATTAGTAATTTTTCAAGTGATTCTCTTTCCTTTATTCCATTAACCTTCAAAACTTGATTAATTCATACTAAAAAATCCTTTTCCATGTTATTTTCCATACTCCCATTCTCCTTCATATATTCTTCCATCTCCCCAATCATATATACCATATCCCTAAACTATTAATATTTTTTACATGCTTTTTGTCTTTAAAATACTGTCCTTAATATTTTCGTCCATCTGGCCAAGTATAAACTCCGCGTCCATGCATTGTACCACAATGAAATTCTCCTTCATATTTTCTACCATCTAACCAAATCATGCTTCCATATCCAGAAATTTAATTTTAGATCCATTCACCTATATACATTTGACCTGTACTCCAAACATATTTCCCTTTGCCTTATTTAAAAGAATTAAAGTAATCTCCTTCATAATAAGAACCATCTGGCCAACGTTCAATACCAAAACCATGTTATTTGTCGTTAAGCCAATTTCCTTCAAATTTTGGTCCTTCAATATGTTAGTAAATTCCATAACCATTAGCTTTATCGTTTTCCCATTCACCTTCATAGAAATCCCCATTTGCATGGATAAATTTACCAGTACCATTGGCCTTGTTATGTTTCCATTCTCCTTTATACTGAGCTCCATCAGGCCAAACTTAAATACCATATCCATCTCGAGATATCCCTCTCCATTCTCCTGTATAAACAGCTCCACCTGCAAATCTTATGTTTAGATAACATACTTGTAAGGAGGTTTTTAAATACGATCTAAATCATCATTAGAGATGGTAACTCCACTTATTATTGTTTTAGTAAAGGATTGATCTACTGGTGTTTCTTATTTATTTTTTTGTCTAACAAGGTAACCTCTCCAATATTTTTAAATTATTATTGCCATTTTCTTTTTCAACATCTAAGTTTTTTCGATATTGGATTAACATGTTGGTATTGTTATACATTCTTCAATTTAAAACGACAATACATCTCTTTCATTGTTCTTATTATCACAGTTACATTAAGAACATGAAATACCCATCTAAAACTTATTATGTTAAGATTACTTAATTATATGATAAATCTTTAAATTATTATAGATTATAATATAAATTGTAACAATAAAAATTAAGCAAAATAATCAAAATAATCTTCAGAATTTAGAGTGATTGTTGTTAAAAATTAAATTTTTTTTTTAGAAAAGGTTTTAGCTTATTATTGATATGCATAATCAGAAGATTGCAACAAATAATGATGAATCTAATTGTGAAGAGAGACAATTAGTAGATCAGTCTAAGAATATTGAATAATAATAAGAAATTCCTCGAATCAGTGATTCTATATTGGATGCTATAAACTTGAATGAATATGATTATTACAATTATCCACCAAAATTGGAATAAGCAGAAATACATAGGTAAGCTTATTATCTTTGTCCTGATAAATATGTACTTGATCATTATACAAAAGAGTGTTGTGAATGCTGCAAGTAATATATAGTTTATTATAAATAAGTAAAAAATTCCATCGATCCCCTTTTAATTGGTTATTTGGAGATTTATATGAAGCAACTGTAGATGAATATGGTTTAGCAGCTCCTCTCTATTTTACAATAATCAAATTTTAATTAGTTGTATTTATAATAGTTTTTTGCATCTATGGAATATTTTTTATCAAAGAAATTCATCGAATTTGTAATTCTACTCCTTTATTAAATTGTGATACTGATAACAACGATTTGTGTAGAACTTGTGAATTTTAATATTCATATGGCTTTATTGATATTGTAACAGTTTAGGAATATTTGCATAACGAAAAAGGTTCAAATTATTAATGGTTTTAAGTATCTGCCTTTTTAATATTTTTAATCAATCTACATTTGCCATTCTTTTATGATTTACTCATTACATATATGTAAGTATCCTAAATATAATAAGATAATTTTAATATTGGAACAGGGATCCTTACAATAAATAAAATGAAACAAAGACTTCAATTTATATTAGAAGAATTAATTCTAAATTAACTTAATAAGAGATTATTAATCTCATAAAGGAGAGTATGTAAAGAAATAATAATTTAATTATTTCATCTTAGGATAAGTATTAATTAATTTGATTATTTAAAGATTATTGGATAATGCATAAATAGAAGAGATTGTATATATTTACAATACTCATGAAATCAAAGAGTTATAATAAAAAAGATAGAATATCTTATTAGATTTAGTTATTACAGCATAATAAATCAAAGAGTTAGAGATGCAAAAAGAAATAATTACTTATAAAGATGATTAAGTCAAACTTTACAAAAATTATACTAAAGAATAATTATCTTAAAGATTAAGTGATTTAATGAAGTCATTATCAGAAGTTAATGATGATATTCATAAATAAATCATAGGATTATAAATCAATAATATCCCTATGAATAATTAAGATATTTGTAAACTCAAATTAGAACCATTAGAATTTAGTAATAAGGTTATTATCAGATTCAATGATCCAAATATAAGTTACTTAATTTTAAAGAATTTTCACATTCCTTGGTATAATAAATTAAGGATTAAATTTAATATGATTCCAAATCCTAAAATAGTTGATAAATTAGTAGCCAAAAAATCTTTTAGAATTAATGGTATGCTATGGGAAAACATTGGTTTTAGATCTTAAGAAAGAATAGCTGCTAAAGTAAAAAGTGCTATCACGATGTTAATTGCATGTGCTGCATTAATGACTGCTTATGAATTTATATATCTATACAAGAATGATCCAGAATATAAGATTGAAAAGAATGATGGAAGATTATCTATTGCTTAAAGAGTATTAACAAATATTTTTACAGTGGCAGTTCCAATAATTACAACAGTTGCTATTTTAGTGGTAATTATAAATTAGAAAGAATCAAGGAAGAATACATTTGCTCATTTAGAAAGAAGCTTCATGCATGTTTTAATAGTAGTTAATTATTTTCTTGTAACATTTTTGCCTTACATTTTTACATTTGAACTTTGGAGTGGTAAAACTATTTCAGCAGCTGTTTATGATTTAGTTACACTAACTTAAAATAAGATTATAACTAAACATATATTTCATACAGTTCATATTCGTTATATGGGATTTGTTTTTTTAAGAAGAAGAATTTAAAAAAATTACAAGTAGTTTTTTTAAGGATAATTAAATAATTTAATGACGCCTCCAACCTTTCCTTAAAGAAGTAGAGTTTGTAATGCAATGTACAGTTTGACTGTTGGTTTATGTTTAGTTTATGTATGTCCAGTTATAACTATCATAACTTTTATATTTAACTGTTACATTTACCTATTTGATCGATATAGTATAAGTCATCTCTATTCAATTGATAAAAAGTTCACTATTTCACTTATGCGACATTAGCTAAAAATATATTCTCTTTCATTCTTTCCTATTAAAATCTATCTATTTATTAAATTGTTCTGGAATTATGGATGGTTAATATATGCAGGAGTGCCTACTTGTTGTGCTTTTACTTTTATCTCGATTTTGTATCGGGAAAGAATAGTTTAATTCTTATTGACTAAGGTTTTCAGAGTATCCAGAAAAGAGGATTCCAAACATATACCAGAAACCTATGCATCAAATTATTACTAATATTTAAAAAGTAATCTTATAATCTTTTATATTTAGAATTCAATATTGATGAATAAAATGAAATTACCAGAAAAATACTTCTTTCTCAAGGTTGTGAGATTGTTTGATAAATAAATTAGATTAATATTTATTTAGATTTATCTAAATTTTTTATTGAATTATTTTTAAATTATTATGGGGACGTAAATCATATTTTTTATTGAAATTATTTTTGTCTTGATAATCTATAAATCATCATTTATATTTTGTTGAAAAATTTAAGTTTGTTTGAGAGATTTTCGCTAAACGATTTTTATTAATTGATTTTTTATTAATAAAATTTGTAATTATATAATTATTAACGATTCAATGAAATAATTACCAAAAGGTGATATACCAATAAATCCACTAACAGACTAATCTATTGAAGAATATAAATATCCTCTCTATACGAATTAAAATCTAATGGAAACTGTTCAATCACATTCATCATTTAAACCTTAACTTTATAAACATTAAGATTTATATGAAGAATTGATTCGGAAAGCTGAAACAGGTAAATCAGAATAAAAATAACTTAAATGGAGAACAAATATCCATTTAAGATTAAATGAAGAATACAATGAACTTCAATAAAAGAAAGAATAATTAAAGGTGAATTATTAATAGTTAGAATTATAATAATGTTCATTCTAACCTTCAATTAGCAATAAAAGTAAATAGATTGGAACTTATTTTGGTTCTTCTCCTCGTTATATGTCACCAAAATCTTTATAAACTTAGACATTTTTACCTTAAACAAAAGAAATAAAATAATAAAGCAGGAAAAGTAATAAAGAGAATAATCCATAAAATGTATGGGATAGACTATCAAAATAGAAGGAAATCCGTTAAACTCCGTAGTCTTTTTAAATATAACCCTAATCTACAAGAACATCTTAAAGGCATACTCCTGAAAGAGTAGATGCTATTAGCAATAGACTTTATGAAGAAGCTTTTTAACCTAAGAGATTCAAATTTAATTATTAAGAAATACTTGTTGCATCCCCTAAAACTATTACTTAAACTCAAAGATCTGAAAAACATTTAGTTAGACATTTTGTTAAATAATTTTATGAAAGTATAACTAATGCAAGAATTTGGACATTAGATCATTTAGATGAAAATCTAAATAAAATTGACTTTAAGTTTGAAATTGAAAATGATTTGTGTTTATTGACTATTGATGAATTAGCTATAACTTTAGATCATCTTGGATTTGCTCCATATTAAACTTATGATCATAACAATTAAGATAATATTGTTTTCACTATATTCAGAGTCTTACAATGTCCTGATGAATTAGATCTTATTTTATCCAGAAATTTATTAACTTTCTTATTGGCTATGTAAGGTTTTCATGTAGATTTCTAATTACTGCCTAAATATCATAATAATTATAGTATTCAATTTCCAAAATATTATAAAAATGATCTTGTTGAATTTGAAGATGGTAATGTCATAATTTTAAATTAAGATATAATATCCAAGTCATTTAATCAATTATATGTAAATTATTTAACGTATAAAAAATAAAACAAAAAGTCTTAAGAATAAGACTCTAATCAATAATTTTTATAATAGAATAAATCTAATTCATAAACGAATGAATTAGCACATAAATATAGAGCAAGAGTATAATCATAAATTACAGAAACAAAACCAATCAATTTGATTGACTATGATCACTATTATTAAATGAAAAAAGAATAATTAAAATAAGAAATTGATACTAATATTAAACAATAATGTCCATTTTCACCTAAGATTAATTCAACTCAAACTAGTCCTAGATATCATTTAAATAAAAAGAAAGTACTTTCACCAAAATAAGAAGAAACTCCTTCATTTTAACCAAACCTAAATAAATCTTAATTATCTAATATGAATGATTAAATTCCATTACCAGATTAAAGAGAAGCTATAAAAAGAATGGTGAAAGGTAGAGTAGAAAAATAATTAAATTAGATTATCATTTCATAAGGAACTTGTTATTAAAAAAAGAGAAAAAATATTGAATAATAACTTTATTAAGAAGAAATAAGTAAATTAATTTAATAACCAATAATGTATATAAATGTTGCTTTAGAAAATAATATAACTAAAAAAATTGCAATTTATTAAGGAGATCAACCAAGAAAATTAGCAGAGAAGTTTGTTAAAGATAATAGATTAGATTCTAATTTAATAAATTAGTTAACTACATTAATTGAAGAATAATTACTTATTTGATCATTTATTAGTTTTATATAATAATACCATATTACTTTTGTAAATTTATAGTTTATGTAATTATAATATTCAATTTTTTGTATTTTAACGATCAATGGATTATGATGATTTATTTCGTTTATTACCTAAACCACCTAAAAAATGGACTACATAAGAAGTGCTAGTGTGGTTGAAATATATTGGATATAGTTAATTGGATACTTATTTTGGTAATGATTTAAATTAGATTTTAGTTAATGAATGTGTTGATGGTTCATGTTTAGAGATATTAACAGATCAAGATCTTTTAGATATAGGAGTCTAATCTCCATTATAAAGAAAGAAACTTTTATAATGTAAATATAATTAACCATAAAATACAGGGATTCAAATTGGTTTGAAAGAATTCACAAATTATTGTAAAACACATATAAAAAATGAAATTGCTCCGAAAATGGTTCAAACTTTTATGGAAGTTCAATCTATTTCTTCTCCTAGAGTTGAAATACCTTAATAAGATAGATTACCTTTGAAAGACATTCAAGATAAAATATTATAATCAAGACATGAATATGAAATGGAAATAGATGAAAAAACAACCATGGGATAGATTCCAATTGAACCACTTCCATCTCCAGGAGCAAGATAAAAAAAATAATTCATTTTACCTGTTCAAAAATCTTAATCAAAAATAACTGAAGAAGACTTAGCTAGATAAGTTTAATAAAGCAATAAAAAAGTAAGTATATTTTTTAAATGAGAACATATTTGCCTAATTATAAATGTAACCAATTTAAAAGCCTATTATATAAAGTCCTTAGAAATAACAATTATAAGAATCTGATTATTATTTACCTTAATTCGGAACACCTAGATTTGATAAATAAGAAAAAAAAGACTCTTAAGAATTCCCATAAAATAATTAAAAGTTATAATAATAGTAATATTCAATTTAATCACCAAAAACACTATAATAATAATAATATTAAATTTAATCACCAAATACACATAAAAATTAGTTAAATATTAAAATAAAAAAAGAAGGATTACCAACATAAAAAAAATTAATTACTAAAAATGCTACAATAGGAAGAAATCCAGAAAATGATATCTAATTAAACCATGAATCTGTTAGTAGGACTCATGTTTGGGTAATTTAATTTTTTTAAATCTAGTTAACTTATAAAGAAAAATAGTTTTATTTATAAGATAGAGGAAGTTTAATAGGTACATTTATTCTTTTAGAAACTAAAACTTAAATTATGCAAGGTTATATTATTTAGATGGGAGCAACAGAAGTAATAATTTAAACTCTTTAAGTTAATGGATAATGTAAAATATTAAATTTTAATTATTTTAGAATGTAATATAGTTTTAGCATCTTAAATGGGATCTGTTTAATTTACTTTATTAAATGGGAAATCTAAAATGATTGGATCCTAAACTTTTGGTGATTAGACTATGGCATATGATCATGCATTATTAGAATTCACTAATGAAGGACTAAGTATTGAAGATTAAAAAACTTCTAGTGGGTATTAATTTAGATTTAAATAGAACTTGGATGAGATTAAGCAAATCTGGAGTTTAATCATAGATTGTACCTTTAAGTAGAAGGAGAGTCATTAAAATTGCTGAATATATTCTTATTATAGAACCGGAATGATTTTTTATATGTTCTATCATTTTATTTAAAACTTTTTCATGATTTTTAATAATTTTTATTATTATTTAAAATTATGAATTAAAGTTTACTTCATCTGATTGAAATTGCAAAAAAGCATAAAAATAAGTTTGATGAATAATATTTAGATGAAATGATAGTATCTAGCAGTTAAAATGCTTAAAATGATCGCTATTTAATTTTATTATTGATCAAAATATGGAAAAATAATAACGAATTTTTGGGATATAGATTTAAATAATGGGTATAAAAATAACCTTAATTTTGCAATTCTAAACTCCCTCTTGATTTATTAAGAAATGGTTAAGTTCATGAATGCATACAAAATTTTGAATAAAAATTATCCCGCAATACATTTGAAGCAATAAAAAAACACAATTTTTTCCCTAAACATAATTCATAATAAATTGAAGAAAGTTTCAAACGAGTAAAAGAAAACTTAAAATAATATGATGATCCTATTTTAAATAAAATCAATAAAATTTTATAAGGTGATTTGGAATCTATTATTGAAGAATCTAAATAAGATTGGATTTCATTTATTATGCTTTATGTATAATTTTGTGATTATAAAATTGTACCTTAAGAAATGACTGAAAAATTAAAATAACTTAATTTCTCTATTGAAGAAGATAATAGTCTTATGTAATTATTTGGAGAAATTGTTTTAGAATCAGAAAATTTACAAATTATTTATAGTTTACTTCTATATGATAAACCTTTAGCTTATTTTGTTTATCTGTATTTTGAAAATTAAGGATAAGAAAATTTTAGATCATAGTAGGAAATTAATGTATTTTATTGATTGGCTTATTTTTTAGAAAAGCAAGTTTTAGTTAATTAAAACTATTCTTGAAAAAATTCCAAATGATATGCAATTTGAAAATGAAGTATTATATTTTTTTGAAGAAATTACGGGAATAGTTAAGTTTTTAAAAAATTCAGGGAATATAGATTTTGAATAAAAATTTTTTGATATTTAAAAGGTTAAAATAAAAGGTATTATTGATTCTTCAAACAATTTTAGTAAAAGTATTAAATTTTATTAAATTTAGTCATGAATTTTGTTCAATAAATTGAAAAATTTTAATAAGGATAATTATCAGATATTATACTTGAAACATTATTATAAAAATTATTTAGTCAACACTTAATACCATTAGAAAATAAAGAAAATGCTTTAAATATAATAATAGAAAGATTTCTTCATGACTAAAATTTAATAGAATCAATTAAAAAAGAAATTAACAATTAAATAACTAATCCTTATTTTGATGACTTATTTAAAGATTTAATCAATAATTTTTAATTTTAATAATATAGAGGAGATTTTGAGTAAGAATTAATTAAACTGTAATTTAAATATGGATTAAAATTGTCTGATTTATAATTAACAAACGAGATTTAAAATCCAGAATTTCTTATTATGAATATATCTTAAGAGTTTATAAGGAATGTTACTCAATCTGATGATTCATTTAAATTAAAAATGAAGATAATTTTGAGTAACTTGTTAGATTAATGTGGAAAAACATAAGATGAAAAATTGAATAATAGAAAAAATATTATCAGACTCTTAATAAGGAGATTGTGATTTATTATAAATAATTATTGATCAATAATTATATTATATATATATTTGAAAATGTCATTAGATTGGTTACTTCAAATATCTTTTATAAATTTAAAATTTTCAGGTTCTTTCAAAGCTCTTAAAAGATTAAACCTGTATTTAAGATGCCATTAAGTATTAGAAATTCTAGAATTGTATACATAAGAGACTGCTTATGTCTTTAAGAATAATTAACTAAATAATTCATATCAATTACCTTATTATTCTAAATACTCTATTATATTCTGCATTTTTACCACTATTAACCCATAAATCTCTTAGTTATTTTATATTAGTCATTGAATTTTTTTTGTTTTTTAGAAAATTGACTAAATCATCATATCTATTTTTTTGCATTACTTTTTACACAATTAAAGGATTATTTGAAATATAGGAAATTATAGCTTTAGAATAATTCTTTGTAATATTTTTAGTATCATTAACCTTAGATATCTTTTTTTTTTTAGTGATTCTAAAAGATTCTGAACTATCACTTGTATGCTTTTTTCTTCGTTTACTTGTAATTTTATTCTTATTTTTTCTTTTTAATTCTATACTGCTTTCTTCACTATGATTTATTTCTTCACTTAAGACTGAATCTTCCTTAAAAAACTTAAGCTATTCTTTTAAAAAATGTATATTTTAAGATCTAGATTGATTTTATTTCTACTGTTCTTTTTCATTTTAATTTGTTTAAGATGCTCTAGGAGAAGTAAATAAAATTGGAATATTTACTAATTATTTACATTATGAGTTTTAAATATCTTAAGGTCTTTGAAACCATAATTTGCTATCTAATGAATTATTAAATGAGAATTTATTCTGACTATTCATCAAGTAACACATCTCTTATCCATCATATGATGATTGTATTTCTAATCAAATTATAAAATATACATACGATATGGAATTGGTGAACAAGGTTTATCTTAATGTTACACAATTTTTTCTAAAGATGTTTATACTCTTAGAATAGGTCGATAAAATCGATAAGGATCCAAAGACACATCAACAGAACTGATATCTTATTTCAGAGTACTTTAATGTTAAAAAGATTTTTAAGCTCTCCCATAGGCATCTGACATTTTATAAAATTAATTTATCAAAATCATTGATAGTGCTATTATTATAATTAATTTATTTTTAAAATATATATCTAAGTTCTTAATTCATTTATTATTCATATGCTATGATAATTCAATAATCATTATTATAATTTTAAATAATTTAATTATAAATTACATAGCTTCTTAATAAATAAATAATGTAACATTAAGAAAATACAGAAATAATAAACATCTAATAATAGAATTAACATATTAAATTATATAACTTAGATGACATTAATAGTTCTGATATTTTATATAAAATAGAAAATTTATAGGCTTTAGAAAATATTATTAATTTCTTGAGAAATAAATATAATAAACCAGACTTTGAACTATATAATATGAATGCAGAAATAATTGACATTACTAAATTAGAATATTCAGAATGTTTAAAAATTTATTTTTTAGATAAGGGAAATAAAACAATAAATAAAAATTAAATTACTGAATTTATAAATAAGTTTATTCATAAAGACAGATTTATTCAAGATATTCAATAAAAATAAAAAAAAAAATTTCAAAAATGATGATTAATTATATTATGCCATGATTGATTTTTTTAAATCAAAATAATGTGGTCTAATTGATAAAGTGATAAATTTAATGGAAAAAAGCGATATCTAATTGAGAATTTATAAAGAAAAAATTCTAGAAAGTTTTGAACTAATTTTGGAAGAAGAATTGAAAAATAGTTAAGAGTAATAAAATAGTAAATTTCAAAGTGATAACTCAAATATTAAGTAATTTAATATAATTCATTAGGATAAGAAACAATAAAATGACAAGGGGATTAAGATAATTCTAACTTGAAAAACAATCTAATGAGCTTTAGGAAGAGAATTAAAAATTAAAGAATGAAAATTAAAATTTATTAAAATAAATTTAAGACATTAAGTTTCAATCTTAATAATAAATCGAATCATTAAATAGAGATTTATAATAATATAAAAATTAATTTTAAATGAAATATTAAAATTAAGATCAATAATACTAAGTAGAAAGAAAATAGGAATTTTAAGTTGGAAATTTATAATAATAATAAAATTCCAGAATATAATCTTAATTAATATAATAATCCTAATACTCTACTTAATGTATATAATATAATTAAATTAAAGTTTAAAAATAAGAAAATTATAAAAATAAGTGTGGTCATTACTTTAGTTATTCTCAAATTGAAGACTTAGTACAATAGGCATTGATGAAAAAACAATTAGCAAAGTGCAACTAATGTTTAATGCCACTTTAATCAAAATTATGTTTATTAATTTAATCTTACGGAGAAACTTACTTACAAACAAAAAATTAATCAGAATTTTAATTATTTTTATCTGATTTAGAAAGAAAATTAAATATAAGAGGAAAACTGGTAAAATGTTCAACATTAAATTGTGATTTCTATTGTGTTTGGTAATAAAGATCAGTTGGAATTTATTATTAGTAAAAGCCAGCATTCTGCCCCAATTGTTTAACATATTGTGTTTTAAATAATTAACAATAGGCACCACTTTCTTAAACTTAATATAGTGAGCTCATAATGATCTATCCAAGACGATTGTAAAAAGATCAGATGAAATGATAAAATAAGCTTTAATAATATTATATAGAATTAGTATTATCAAATATCAGAATATTTATCTATTGGTTTATGTTTAAATAATTTATATCTTTAATTTTATCTATCTGGTATTTATTTTATTGATTAAAATTCTTTACCATAAACACTTGTCCCAGAAACCTTTATTATATTTACAATTTATACATTTAACTCATCAAATTCTGATTTACATCTATCTCTTTATATAGGTTCATTATTTAAAATACTACTTTTTAATTTTTGAGAATTTGGAACATAATTAATAAATCTCCTTAATTTCCTTGAAATCTAAAATTTAGTAAGAAAAAAAAACAAAAATAAAGAGTAAAATCAATAAATTTATAAAAATCAGAAATTTAATAACTGTGATATTGATAATGAATAAATTAGATCAAAAAATTATTCAATAATATAAAATTAAATTTCCATCAATATATTAATTATTCGAAGATGAACCAGAATAAATAATTAAACTAAAAATGTTATTTATTAGATAGATTAGAAAATATAGTAATAAACTAATTAAATAAATTAATTATAATAATAAGAAAACGTAATTCTAAAAAAAAATTCGTTGAAAATTATGAAATCTATATATTCAATTATTGATAAATCATTATAAAATAATACATTCTAATATGGAAACTAAGATTTCATTGTGATAGAATAATAAATAATTTTATCAATCATTATTAAATAAAAAATATAAGAAATTATAATTTAATTTTTATTTTTATTTAATAGAAGACATGAGTCAAATATTTTAAGAAACCTTTATTATTACTTTTTATGATTTAGATTTACCTTAACATTAGTCAATTAAAACATACAAAATTAATAAGAATACAACACTTTAAGATTGTAAGACATGGATTTAAAGCAAACTTGATGACAATTATGAAGTTTATTTTTTTCTTGAAAATAATAAACGTTATACTGGAAACTTAAATGAAAATGTATTCAATATTTTAAAAATAATGAGTAAAAGATAGATTCCTTTTAAAAAAGTATTGTCATATCCCAGAAAGTATTATAATATTTATTTAATAATAATAGGTAATTATAGCCCTAAACTTAATAGAATGATCTTTAATAATAAATTAATGAGAATATAAGAGTAAAACAAGAAAAGGAACAATTAGAGTTACAAAATTCTCAAATGATTAAAGAAATTTAAGATTTAAAGTATAAATTATTTCTAATTATAGAAAAGAATTATAAAATTAAGAAAAATAAATACGAGATTTATAGATTAAAATATAAAATTTAACAAAAGAACATTTGTAATTTAAACATATTAAATTAGTAATGAAAAAATGAAAATGAATTAATTAATATAATAATTGTAATTAGAGAATTTAAATAAGACTGACCAATTGAACTAAATAAGCATGTAATTTTAATTAATAATTTAGGTATTCTAATTAAACTAATTAAACTAATAAAATTAATAAAGAAAATTAATAATTAAAGAATGAAAATTAGAATTTGCTTACAAAAATAACTCAACTATAATAAATTTAAGATGATAGTAAATCTTAAATTTTTAAACTAAATGACTTAAAAGAAGATTTATAAAATCAAACAAATTAATTTAAGTAAAAATTATAAAACTATTTTAGAATTTAATTAAATAGTAGTGAAGAATAAAAAAGATTGTTATTGATAACTATAGAGAGCATAAAAAATCAAAATAATTAATTGTAAGTATATTAAAAATAAATCAAAGATGTTTCGACTAGCATGACTGCATTTCGTAAATAAATTTTAATCAAATCCAAGAGCTGTTAATAGATGCGTTGATTAAAAAAAAAAAAGTTTAATATTAATCCTAATAAAAATAATTAATGCCCCTTAATAAATTAAAAGTATTTAATACTATATTACAAAACTATTTATTAATCATTTATCAAAAACAACTATCTGAACTAATTAGAACTTTAAGAAATGCTTCTTTGCCTATATTTTAATGTAGTTTAGTTAATTGCAATTTTGTATTTATTTCAAGAGATGGCAATCAAAGCTGCTAAGTTGATAATCATTATTTTTGTCCAATCTGTGAAATTAGTTGCAACTTTAAAAGATTATGATATAGAAAAAACTTAGATTTATATTTTTTAAAACTGAAAACCATATTATTTATCTCATTTTTTTATTAATCCAATCTTTTTTGAGAAAGTAATTTCATTTTATATTTTAGAATGACAATACTTTTTTTTAATGAAAATTTATTAAAAATTATTTTATTAAATANAGAAAAGGAACAATTAGAGTTACAAAATTCTCAAATGATTAAAGAAATTTAAGATTTAAAGTATAAATTATTTCTAATTATAGAAAAGAATTATAAAATTAAGAAAAATAAATACGAGATTTATAGATTAAAATATAAAATTTAACAAAAGAACATTTGTAATTTAAACATATTAAATTAGTAATGAAAAAATGAAAATGAATTAATTAATATAATAATTGTAATTAGAGAATTTAAATAAGACTGACCAATTGAACTAAATAAGCATGTAATTTTAATTAATAATTTAGGTATTCTAATTAAACTAATTAAACTAATAAAATTAATAAAGAAAATTAATAATTAAAGAATGAAAATTAGAATTTGCTTACAAAAATAACTCAACTATAATAAATTTAAGATGATAGTAAATCTTAAATTTTTAAACTAAATGACTTAAAAGAAGATTTATAAAATCAAACAAATTAATTTAAGTAAAAATTATAAAACTATTTTAGAATTTAATTAAATAGTAGTGAAGAATAAAAAAGATTGTTATTGATAACTATAGAGAGCATAAAAAATCAAAATAATTAATTGTAAGTATATTAAAAATAAATCAAAGATGTTTCGACTAGCATGACTGCATTTCGTAAATAAATTTTAATCAAATCCAAGAGCTGTTAATAGATGCGTTGATTAAAAAAAAAAAAGTTTAATATTAATCCTAATAAAAATAATTAATGCCCCTTAATAAATTAAAAGTATTTAATACTATATTACAAAACTATTTATTAATCATTTATCAAAAACAACTATCTGAACTAATTAGAACTTTAAGAAATGCTTCTTTGCCTATATTTTAATGTAGTTTAGTTAATTGCAATTTTGTATTTATTTCAAGAGATGGCAATCAAAGCTGCTAAGTTGATAATCATTATTTTTGTCCAATCTGTGAAATTAGTTGCAACTTTAAAAGATTATGATATAGAAAAAACTTAGATTTATATTTTTTAAAACTGAAAACCATATTATTTATCTCATTTTTTTATTAATCCAATCTTTTTTGAGAAAGTAATTTCATTTTATATTTTAGAATGACAATACTTTTTTTTAATGAAAATTTATTAAAAATTATTTTATTAAATACTAAATACCTTTTAAAATAATAAAATCTATTACTATTTTTTATAAACATTCAGAATCTTTATCCCTTTTCTTACTCGATTTAATCAGGTAAAAAAGGATTAACCACATTTTTCTCACAACAAACCTAAAAAAAACCATAAGTTTATCTGATTCAAGTTAATCTTATGGTTGGGAATTTTAAAAACAATAATAACTTTTTATTTTTATTTTAAACAATAAACTATACCTATTCCAAATATTATTTACCTTATAATTAAGGTGATAAACAAAGCATCACTTATAGAAGTTAATTACATTATTCATATTGAGCTATTTACTTTATTTCTAAAGGCTTTAAATATAATATTATCTAATTATTATATTTAGAATGTCTGACTGCATTTATTTAAATATTTAATATTAAAAAGATCTAATATAAAATGGAATTTTACTACTTTATTATAGGGTTATTTATTTGTCTATTAAGCTATCTATGAAATTTAATATTGTCCTAATTTTGTTACAATGCCTTAACTATTAATTTATTTAAAATCTATTTAATTTATTCCTAATTTCTCATCTTAAGAAAAGAGATTGGCTTTATCATTCAATTCAGATATTAATTAAAAAAGTCTTTATTTTTTTTATTAAAGAATATCAAACTTACTTTAATTTAATTACAATCATTACTTTCAAACTTATTATGTATAATGTTCTATATTTGTTATTCCAATAAAATTGTCTCTGTTAATAAGTGATATTAAAAAATTTCTTAAATAAAATTATTTTTAATTCAGATAATATTGAGAAGATACAAATCTTAATTTTCTAAAGTATTCATTAATATTTTTCTTATTTATTAACTTGTTTTCATTGTTAAATTGCTAATTAGAATTTTAAGAATTTATTAATGTAATAGAGACTTACTTATAATAATTGATTAAATACTTTAATGATTAAATTTATTATTCTCAACTAGTATTGGCCCAATTATTTAGAAATTGAGGAAATTAATTTTCAATATTTTATTTTGGTGACTTTTAAGTTAAATTATTTCCTTATTGTTATTTGTTTTATTGATAGGGAAATAATTCTAATTCTTGACATGGATGAGTATCTTTTATAGTTTTAAAATATTTTATATCTGTGTATTTCGGTTGAATTATGGTAATAACTAATTCATTTAGATTTACAAGAGGTTATTCTTTTATATAATAATTGAACATCTTTTTTATTTTCAAAATCCTCAATAATATTGATTTAATATCTTAAAAGGTTGCTTTATTGTTTATTATAATTTTTTAACATTATAAAGGGATATATATGCATATTTCTGTATATGGAGATTTGGAGTTTCTTTGATTCATTAAAATAAATATTAAATATAATTTTCTATGAAATAAAATACAAAAATAATACATTTATAATTATTCTATTAAATAAATGGCCATTATTTGGCCTGTATATATCAATTGATAATTATATTTAAATCTATGAATAATAAATTTTTTAATTAAATCGACTAAATATTATAATATGGGCATCAGATTAATTATAGAGATTTATTATTATTAATTTTAGGAAATATTTCATATGAAATTATAAATAAATTAAAAGCATTCATTACATACAAGAGAGATGTCAGAACAAATAACTCCTATATCAATTAATTATTCAAAAGAAAAATTAAACAAAATGAAATTAGAAAAATAGAAAACACAAAAAATAAATGAAGATAAGACTAATTAAGTTCATTTACCTTAAGTGAATTAAAATTATAACACTCCAATCAATAATTCTTAGTCATTATCATTTTTTAAGTCAATAAATAATTTTTCAGAAAAAAAATAAAATATCTAAAATATAAATTTTTAATAATAAGCGCAAGTGCAGAAATTTAAAAAACCTTATGGATTACCAAGACCATAAACAAGTAATGGGTTTATCCATATAGTATTAAAGAACACTTAAAAAGAGAATGAAAGCATCATGATGAGAAATTTTAATAAGAAGAATTAGCTTTAAATTATTGTGGACTAACTTACAAACTAATACTAAAATTAAAAAATAACTTTAAAATATGAAAATCGTATTTTAATACCAGAAAAAAGCTTGGAAGAATAAATAAATCAAAGATATGACACTATAGTAATTACATTTACTATCAATTCAGAAACATTTTAGAATGAATAATAAAATAATTATTATAATTCAACTGTGGCTCTCTTAAGGAAATAATAAACTCCCTAATATACATATAGAAATAATAATCCTATTAAGAAGGAAGATTAAAGTTTTAGATTTAAAACAGAGTATTGCAGTTCCTTCTCTAGTTCCCAAAATGGGTTTGATTTTGGGATATTAAATTCTACAAAAACTGATGGAAATGAAGTAGACCCAGAATGTGAAGATACAAAAAGGACTAACAATTATTAAACAAATAAAAAATCTTATTTTGGTAAACACTACCGATAAGATTAATAACATTCAGCTGATTCCTAAAAAATGAATAATTACAAATAAAATTGCAGAGATTTACCCAAAGAATCATTAACCAGATAACAATCCTCTGCAAGCATAATTTAATAAATCTCTAATTAAGATACAACTTATAAAAAATAACAAAAACTGAATTCTCACAGAATTCTCTCAAGTTCAAACTTTCAAACAGCTTAACAAAAATCTGAGTTATCTAAAGAGTAACTCTAATAAAAATACTCTAAATAACTAAATCAAATCTATTAAAATAATTAAAATGATAATTAGAATTTATTTATAAAGTGTTAAAATTGCAGTTACTTTTGTATAGTGACATAATTTCATAAACAAGATTATTGGTGTGAAAGTTGTCGTACTTGGAGTGTTAAGTTTAACCCTGAAGCTATAAAAATTTAAAATAGCTGCAATCATACTCTAAACTTAAGTGAAATTATTACAAAATTTTAATATGCTCTATAAAATCGACAACTTGCTAAATGCTGTAAATAAGAGATAAAATATACTATCATAAAAAGAATCGATTCAAATAAAAGTTATTTTAACTTAAGATTAGAATTGATGGTTTAAATGTTAAAAAATTAAATAATCAAAATTCAAACACATTTAATTGCTTAATGTACTGAAACTGATTGCAATTTCTTTACTATATGGAATTTTAATCAACCTTTATAATAGTAAGGTTTTTGTCATTCTTGTGGTAAAAGAACTGCTTTTTATATGGAATCACCTTAAAATGCAGTTATTAAGAGTAATTGTGGACACAATATAACACCTTAAAAATTATTAGGAACTGCTTCAGATGCCTAACTCAATAAAGAACTGGCAAAATGTTCATTTTGCTTAATATAAATACCATTAAAGTTTTATAGAGATTTAGGTAAATTTGGATCTCAATATATTGACTATGCTTACAATTATTAATTAGATAAACTCAAATAATAATTTTAAAAAATGACAGAGATTATAGTTTCTAATTGTAGTACCCTTTCATGCACATTCTTTTATGTCTTTTAAAATAAAACTATTTGTGATTCAGGAGGCAAAATAGTTTTCTCTTAATAATACAATTTAGATAATTAATAAATATTTAGTTTTTGCCCTAATTGCCATAAAAATTCAATCTCAAATCAATGGAATGAAAGAAGAAATATAAAAAAAATGGCAAATTGTTAATTTGCTAATCCTTGATTTTTTTATTATATTATTTATTCATACATAATAATTAGAGTAATAAAGTAATATCATTTTTGTTACTATAGAACTTGTAAGACTTTTAATATTATTTTAATGAATAGCTTTGTACATTTAATTATATTTCTATTACAATTAAAAAAATATCTAATTATGTATTATTAGATTAAGTAATTACTTTTAGAATAGATTCTCTTCTAGTATAAATATTAATATCAAAATTAAATGTTAAATCTCATAAGATCTAAATATCCAGTTTTCACTCTTATAAGTTTGCATGATCTAAATAAAGATGAAGAATAAACAGAAATGGCATTTAGGGTGTCAAATGTAACAATTATGTTAGACTTACTCATTCATGTCTAAAATAAATTAAATTCTGAATAGCAAATTTATTTCTATGTTAGTAAAACTAAATTATTTGATGGTGATATGAATACATATGTTGAGGAAATTATCAAAAAAGAAAATATTAGAAAATTTTATTATGAGATTAATTATAAAGAATCTAAAAAAATAATTTAATTCAAAGGTTCAGATTACTCAGATAGCTTGTAATAAATGAAAGAGATTTCATAAAATTTTGATAAATATAATAATATAGCATAAAGTTCTTATAATTACTAACCATATGTAACCTAAAATCTTGTTTAAAACTCATAATTGCAACATAATACTAATCATTAGATAGGCAACTTCTAAAGTTAAAGCAATTTTAATAATTAAGAAAAATATTAAATTAATGAAGATTAATTTTAAAACAAGTATAATAATGAGATTTTTTATTTGAAATAAAAAATTGAAGTTCTTACCCAAAATTTAAATTAAGTTTAATAAGAAAACTTAATTCTACAATAAAGTTCTAAACCTCTTGAATATAATTAAAGACATTCATATGAAAAATTAATAGAAAAGTTAAATAATAATATAAGTGAATAAAAAAGTGAAATAGAACATTTGAAAGCATATAATTTAAAACTTATAGAAAGAATAGAATAACTACAAGCTATTGCTTATGAAACTTAATCTAATAATACTAATCAAAATTTAATGAAATAACAAATCATTTCGAGTAACAGTGAAAAATTAAATAATCATCAAATTTAAGAATAATCATAATTATTATTATCAAATGGTTAAAGATATAATATAGATTAAAATCTTAATTCAAAAAATTATTAATAAAAAAATGAATATTAATAAATAGATCATTAATAAAGTTTGTAATAAGAATAAAAATAAACATAGAAATGTTTAATTGAAGAAATAGATTAAAAAATTGAATTTTAAAATGGTTGTGGGCATAAATTGACACAATAAAAATTAGAAATTTCGGTAATAAAGGGATTGAAAGAGAAAAAAGATCCATAATGTTCAAAGAGTAGATGTAAATGCAAATTATCAAATGATTGGTAAATTTAATTTCCTCATTTAAAGATAAAAATTGATGAAGAAATAAATAAATATTATTTTGAAAAACTTAAAATATTATATGAAAAGGATAAGTAAAAAAAAATAAAATCGGCTAAATGTTAGAATAGCAAATGCAATTACTTTTGTTTTTGGGATAATACAAATAATTATAAAAATGAATCTTATGCATTTTGTCAAAACTGCGAAAAAAAAAGTGTGAAAAAACCATAATGAATTAATTAAATCTATATATTCAAATTATTGATAAATCATTATAAAATAATACATTCTAAGATGGAAACTAAGATTTCATCGTGATAGAATAATAAATAATTTCATCAATCATTATTAAATAAAAAATATAATAAATTATAATTTAATTTTTATTTTTATTTAATAGAAGACATGAGTCAAATATTTTAAGAAACCTTTATTATTACTTTTTATGATTTAGATTTACCTTAACATTAGTCAGTTAAATCATACAAAATTAATAAGAATACAACACTTTAAGATTGTAAGACATGGATTTAAAGCAAACTTGATGACAATTATGAAGTTTATTTTTTTCTTGAAAATAATAAACATTATACTGGAAACTTAAATGAAAATGTATTCAATATTTTAAAAAAAATGAGTAAAAGATAGATTCCTTTTAAAAAAGTATTGTCATATACCAGAAATTCTAATTATAGTCAAAATTCCCAAAATATAGAGTAAAACAAACAAAATTATGAAAGCCAGAAAATTAATTAATAGAATAATGTAGCTGAATTAAATATTTCAAACAATTTTTCATCAAAATAAAATTAAAGTTACTATCAGGAAAAAAAAATTAACTTCATATCTGAATAGTAAATGAACTAGTATCCTAAATCTACATGGAATGGTATACACAAACATAATTATGTAAATACAAACAACAAGATTGATAATTAATAGTAGGTTTAAACTTTTCCTTAATAATCTATAAATATGATTAATATAAATAGCTAATAAAAATAAGAAATCTAAAATAAAATGTATTATAATATTTATTTATAATAATAGGTAATTCTAGCCCTAAACTTAATAGAATGATCTTTAATAATAAATTAATGAGAATATAAGAATAAAACAAGAAAAGGAATAATTAGAGTCACAAAATTCTCAAATGATTAAAGAAATTTAAGATTTAAAGTATAAATTAGTTCTAATTATAGAAAAGAATTATAAATTTATGAAAAATAAATACGAGATTTATAGATTAACATATAAGATTTAACAAAAGAACATAAGTAATTTAAACATATTAAATTAGTAATGAAAAAATGAAAATGAATTAATTAATATAATAATTGTAATTAGAGAATTTGAATAAGACTGACCAATTGAACTAAATAAGCATGTAATTTTGATAAATAATTTAGGTATTCTAATTAAACTAATTAAACTAATAAAATTAATGATGAAAATTAAAAATTAAAGAATGAAAATTAAAATTTATTAAAATAAATTTAAGACATTAAGTTTCAATCTTAATAATAAATCGAATCATTAAATAGAGATTTATAATAATATAAAAATTAATTTTAAATGAAATATTAAAATTAAGATCAATAATACTAAGTAGTTGGAAATTTATAATAATAATAAAATTCCAGAATATAATCTTAATTAATATAATAATCCTAATACTCTACTTAATGTATATAAAATAATTAAATTAAAGTTTAAAAATAAGACAATTATAAAAATAAGTGTGGTCATTACTTTAGTTATTCTCAAATTGAAGACTTAGTACAATAGGCATTGATGAAAAAACAATTAGCAAAGTGCAACTAATGTTTAATGCCACTTTAATCAAAATTATGTTTATTAATTTAATCTTACGGAGAAACTTACTTACAAACAAAAAATTAATCAGAATTTTAATTATTTTTATCTGATTTAGAAAGAAAATTAAATATAAGAGGAAAACTGGTAAAATGTTCAACATTAAATTGTGATTTCTATTGTGTTTGGTAATAAAGATTAGATGGAAAGTATTATTAGTAATAGCCAGCATTCTGCCCCAATTGTTTAACATATTGTGTTTTAAATAATTAACAATAGGCACCACTTTCTTAAACTTAATATAGTGAGCCCAAAAAGTTCAATTATCCAAGACGATTTTGAAAATTTCAGATGAAATGATAAAATAAGCTTTAATAATATTATATAGAATTAGTATTATCAAATATCAGAATGTTTATCTATTGGTTTGTGTTTAAATAATTTATATCTTTAATTTTATCTATCTGGTATTTATTTTATTGATTAAAATTCTTTATCATAAACACTTGTCCCAGAAACCTTTATTATATTTACAATTTATACATTTAACTCATCAAATTCTGATTTACATCTATCTCTTTATATAGGTTCATTATTTAAAATACTACTTTTTAATTTTTGAGAATTTGGAACATAAAAAAGTCTTTCTTTAGCAATTAAATTATGAACCACATTTTTGATAGATTAAGGCTCTGTTTTTAATTTAAAAATTTTTCTTTATTTTAGAAATAGATTTCCAAGTGGATTAAGTTTCTTTTTCTATACTTCTTCATCATCTGTTAATTGATTTTAGATAGATTAAAGCATATTTAAAGTTTCTACTTTTGTATTATAATCTCTCAATAGAATATAGAATTACATTGCTGTTAATCAAGAAGATTTGGCTGTTTTGATCTTTAAGCAATTTTATTTTTCAATTTTTCATTAAATTCTTACCATTGTATATTAAATTTTTCATACTGATTGATAGCCTTTTGATTTTTCAATTCTTAGATTTTTTTTTATATACTTAAACTTTAGATTATTGATTCTTATTANCACTTTAATCAAAATTATGTTTATTAATTTAATCTTACGGAGAAACTTACTTACAAACAAAAAATTAATCAGAATTTTAATTATTTTTATCTGATTTAGAAAGAAAATTAAATATAAGAGGAAAACTGGTAAAATGTTCAACATTAAATTGTGATTTCTATTGTGTTTGGTAATAAAGATTAGATGGAAAGTATTATTAGTAATAGCCAGCATTCTGCCCCAATTGTTTAACATATTGTGTTTTAAATAATTAACAATAGGCACCACTTTCTTAAACTTAATATAGTGAGCCCAAAAAGTTCAATTATCCAAGACGATTTTGAAAATTTCAGATGAAATGATAAAATAAGCTTTAATAATATTATATAGAATTAGTATTATCAAATATCAGAATGTTTATCTATTGGTTTGTGTTTAAATAATTTATATCTTTAATTTTATCTATCTGGTATTTATTTTATTGATTAAAATTCTTTATCATAAACACTTGTCCCAGAAACCTTTATTATATTTACAATTTATACATTTAACTCATCAAATTCTGATTTACATCTATCTCTTTATATAGGTTCATTATTTAAAATACTACTTTTTAATTTTTGAGAATTTGGAACATAAAAAAGTCTTTCTTTAGCAATTAAATTATGAACCACATTTTTGATAGATTAAGGCTCTGTTTTTAATTTAAAAATTTTTCTTTATTTTAGAAATAGATTTCCAAGTGGATTAAGTTTCTTTTTCTATACTTCTTCATCATCTGTTAATTGATTTTAGATAGATTAAAGCATATTTAAAGTTTCTACTTTTGTATTATAATCTCTCAATAGAATATAGAATTACATTGCTGTTAATCAAGAAGATTTGGCTGTTTTGATCTTTAAGCAATTTTATTTTTCAATTTTTCATTAAATTCTTACCATTGTATATTAAATTTTTCATACTGATTGATAGCCTTTTGATTTTTCAATTCTTAGATTTTTTTTTATATACTTAAACTTTAGATTATTGATTCTTATTATTTTGTATTGGCTTTGATTTAATCACCTATTTTTTTCATTTATTAAACAAGATTAAACTATTCAACAACATCAAAATTAACTGGATTAACATTGCATGTATTAGTACTATCTGAAGTTTTTTCCTTGTAATCTGAAAATTTACGAGTTCTTAAAGAGGAGGATAAATTACTTAAAGAGTCATTTTAGTTCATAGCTTCAATAATTAATTTTGCATACTTCTTTATTTATGAAATACTCTTCGTTAATGTATTAAAGAATCATCATCATTAATAAATCTTAATTAAGTATCTCTCTATTTTGCAACTTTATGAAACCATTCAGGTTTTCCTATAATTGTGTGCTTCATTAATCCTTTTTCATTAAATTATGGCCCAAATTTTTAATGTAAATCTGCAGGAACCATTGCTAGGAATATTACAATTTATCTACTATCAAAGATATTTTTAGAATTGCTTGAATGATAACTGTAATTCATGGCAGGTTTAGAAAGCAAGGTTGGTTTATTTTTTTATATTTTCATTATTATATTAATAATAAAGTTTGATACAAAGGGATTTTTTTTAATTAACCTCTTAGAGTATAATGTAACATTTTTATTTATAAATTATTCATAATTATTATTTACTTTAATTCAAATGAACAATTCAACACCAATTCCAAAATTCTTTTAACAAGAATTTGAATGTTCTTTATGTTTGACTTTCTTTACAAATCCAATCACTATTCCTTGTGGACACACATTTTGCAAGGAATGTATCTCTAATGCAGTTAAATAAATTCCACGTTGTCCAACATGTAGGTATTAATATTTTTTAATTATTGATGTANTTATTTTAGAAATAGATTTCCAAGTGGATTAAGTTTCTTTTTCTATACTTCTTCATCATCTGTTAATTGATTTTAGATAGATTAAAGCATATTTAAAGTTTCTACTTTTGTATTATAATCTCTCAATAGAATATAGAATTACATTGCTGTTAATCAAGAAGATTTGGCTGTTTTGATCTTTAAGCAATTTTATTTTTCAATTTTTCATTAAATTCTTACCATTGTATATTAAATTTTTCATACTGATTGATAGCCTTTTGATTTTTCAATTCTTAGATTTTTTTTTATATACTTAAACTTTAGATTATTGATTCTTATTATTTTGTATTGGCTTTGATTTAATCACCTATTTTTTTCATTTATTAAACAAGATTAAACTATTCAACAACATCAAAATTAACTGGATTAACATTGCATGTATTAGTACTATCTGAAGTTTTTTCCTTGTAATCTGAAAATTTACGAGTTCTTAAAGAGGAGGATAAATTACTTAAAGAGTCATTTTAGTTCATAGCTTCAATAATTAATTTTGCATACTTCTTTATTTATGAAATACTCTTCGTTAATGTATTAAAGAATCATCATCATTAATAAATCTTAATTAAGTATCTCTCTATTTTGCAACTTTATGAAACCATTCAGGTTTTCCTATAATTGTGTGCTTCATTAATCCTTTTTCATTAAATTATGGCCCAAATTTTTAATGTAAATCTGCAGGAACCATTGCTAGGAATATTACAATTTATCTACTATCAAAGATATTTTTAGAATTGCTTGAATGATAACTGTAATTCATGGCAGGTTTAGAAAGCAAGGTTGGTTTATTTTTTTATATTTTCATTATTATATTAATAATAAAGTTTGATACAAAGGGATTTTTTTTAATTAACCTCTTAGAGTATAATGTAACATTTTTATTTATAAATTATTCATAATTATTATTTACTTTAATTCAAATGAACAATTCAACACCAATTCCAAAATTCTTTTAACAAGAATTTGAATGTTCTTTATGTTTGACTTTCTTTACAAATCCAATCACTATTCCTTGTGGACACACATTTTGCAAGGAATGTATCTCTAATGCAGTTAAATAAATTCCACGTTGTCCAACATGTAGGTATTAATATTTTTTAATTATTGATGTACCATTACTATCGAGATAAAAAAATTTAAAGAGAATTTACTTATCAAGTCTACAGTAGATGAGTTGAAAAAGAGCTTGAATTTAGATAATAATCTTTAAAATCAACAAATATAGAATTTATCTGAAAATAATGATTTAACTTAAAAATTAATAATTCTTTATACATCAGAAGTTATTATACCATATTAATATTAAAGAATTGAATTAGACACTGAGTAATTCAAAAGCTTTCCGAAAAATCAAGAATTAATAAAATAAATATTTTCTAATATTAAAAAATTTGTTATAGCATTCAAATCTAAATAAAATTATGATGTAAGCATTCAATTAATATAAAGATTGGATTTTTGGCATAATTGTAATTGGTTTAGATTATAAAAGGGAAAATATTGGCGTAAATATTGACTGATGATATTGTTCAAGTGTCAAATAAGGAACCAACAGAGTTTTAATTAAGCAATGAAGGTCAAATAACATATACACTGCCAATAATATCTGCAAAAATACTATAAGAGGAATATATAGATTTAAATGATAATGATACTACTTATCAGATCTCATCATTAATTTAATAAATTTAAGAGGTTTTAAGTCCTTTCATAATTTAATTAAGTAATACGTAAAATGAATTATCCAAATATTTGCATCAAAGTGGGTTATTTATGTATTTAAAATTACAATTAGAAAAAGATTGGAAATCATTAAAAAGGCTATCATTTTTATTACCAAGCCTATTAAATATTGATAGAGTATAAAAAAACAACATTCTTTCCTAAAATAATTGTATTTAAAGGTTAATTTTGATAAATAAAAGCATTTAAAAATTTAAAAATACTTCAAACCCTATGGTTGTATTTACAACGAACAGAAGATCTAATGGAAAAGGTCTCTTGAATTAGTTTTGGCTGATAGCTATTCCAATAATGCTTGCATACTTATACACAAAACTATAGTTCTGATTATAATTATATGTTAGCTTCCAAATTTAATTCAAATATGGAATCCATCAGTATAATAAATATTATTTAATAATGATGGTTATAAATCCTTTATTGATATTAAGTACAATTGATATTTCATATTAATATTTAAAATCTAATTCCACATCATTGAATCAAAATAAACAATATAATTAAACCAGTTCAATATTTACGGTCAAAATAGTTTTATAATTTATGGTATCCTTTTCGGTAGTTCTGATAATTTTTAGATTTATTAGATTTAAATTAGGAATATCAGTGTGAGGTTGTGGAGCTGGAGAGAAAATTAAAGATGACTGTAAAGAAAACTGTTAAGGGGATTGCTAAAGAGGCTGTTAAAAGAATATTAAGAAAAAAGAGGAATACACTGGTTGATATTGTGAATTAAAGTGCTTTTAGAACTAAAAATGAAACAAAATTTTAAATTCTAAAAAAAGCTAAGCAAGTTTTAGAGTTTTTAAAAAATATCTAAAAAATTAAGAATTAAGAAAAGTTTTTTCATATATTTTTTTGATTTATTTATTCAAACATTTAATACTTTTCTCTTCCTTAAATTTTTTTTAACTTATTAATTAACAGAAAAGAATGAATGAAAATCATCAAAAAGTGGATCACTAAAATGTGATTCATTATAATCTAATTCTAAAAATTCTTCAATTTATTTCTATAATTCCTCTTAGCTTTGTTAGTTTGACATATTTGATTATTGGATAAGCTCTTAATTAATTTATAGTTCATTTCTATTTTTCATAAATCCCTAATTCATTGACCAATCATAATATGCTTATTCAATTTCATATTCTTATGGAAATATTGCTTAGCTTATTTCCTCTAAACTTACATTTTCAGCTTAATTACTAATATCTTAGAAATTTAAGGCTACATAAATTAATAATAATATTATACTTGTAATATTATCCAAGTTATTTTTTATATTACTGAACTCAACCCTCTTATTTTAAGGTATACTACTTATGTCATCATTTAAATTTTATTACACTTCATTCTATGATTTTATTTAAAACACTTCATTAAGGCTATCCTCTATTTAATTAATTTTATCTTCCATTTTCTCATCATTCAGCAAATCTTTAGTTATTTCTTTCAATATTTAGGTAGCCTTTTATTCATCGATTTCGTCTTTCCTTATTTTGATTTTATCAAATGATTCTAAATCTTTTTTTAAGTTACTTTTATTTTCTAAATTTTAACTTGGAAAATCTTATAAAACATATTTTTGATCTAGAACATTTTATTATAATTAATCTTAATTTTAAGGTAATTTTTAATTTTATTCTTCTTAATTAGTTAGTTAATTTTAGTTATCATTAATATTTAAATTGCTTTAAAACAAAGTCTCTAGCTGATCTTCATTAGTGTTTTATTCTTTTTCTACTTATTTTTCATCAAATTCATTATTTGGTTATTAATCAGATAAAATTTTTACCTTGTCTTCAAACAATTTTTAATATTATTGAATGATTTATTATTATTAATCAACCAATTATTTTTATTATTCAACAATAAATTATTATTATTCTATTATTTTGAATGGATCCAATTCGGATGAAACCCTGCTTTAAGAATTTTGCTACAAATTCTACATTTCTTCTTACATTTCCATCATTTATTCTTGTAAATCATCAACAACAATTTATTCTTCAGCTAAATCAATTTATTATTCAATTTAATTTTAGAGATCATAATCTTGAGTTGAATCAATAGAGATCTCAGATGTAGAATCTTAATTACTTTATGATTTCTTTTAGTTTTCTTCAATAATAACTTGAGTACAATCAACAATTACAATATTTTCGGCTTATCTTTTGAATGATTCAAAGTCTTCATATTCAATTGAATTAGTATTAAAATCTTAAGGTTTAATCAAATTGGTCAATAATTGTTATCCTTCATTGAATTAGACTTAATTATTATCAAGAGATGCTTAGGACTCTTAGGACTAATCAACAACTGACAAATCATGTTACAACCAAGATTCACTAATTGTCATAATTTCTTAAGTGTTATCTTTGATCTATTAGAGATTTTATTCTTCAACTTCAATATACAATTAGTCCTGTTATTCTGGATATATGAAAGAAATTGAATTTATTTTAGATTCAAATTCTAATTCTTCTTAAGTTATTTAAATACTATTAATATTAATTTGGCCTTCTTATTCAAAGAAATCAATTTATTCTGGTTATTCTTAGGGCATTTACTTATCAACTAAATCATCAAAGGAAACAGTATTATTATCTTAAATCACTTCTTAATTAGTGATTTGTCCAGGATCGATCTCTATTAATGTTAAACCAATTTTAAAGGAGTTTTCTACCTACATTTAATTTAGATTTAAGAGAATTCCATTATCGGCTACTCCGGCTAAAGAGGAAATTCCATAAAAACTATTATTTGGTAATCCTTGAGAAATTTGCATGATTGGTAATTCTTTTCGATTAAATACATTCTAAGGTCCTATAAGTAAGCATAAACCAAGCGAACTTTCTGCTTTCGATTATGTAGCTAAATGAACTTGATTCTTTTCAATTGATTTTATCTCTAAAATTATGTCATCTTAATTTTATCTGTGAATTCCTGTTAAAAACGCTGCCACCTATGGTAATTCTTCAAATTCAGTATTAAATTTCATATCTATTTAATCTTTTTAAACTTCTAAATTATTGCATATTGTTTAAACATCTTTGTGATCTGTTGCTAAATAGTTGAATCTAATTTCATTTATTTCGGAATCACTTATAACTTACAATTAGAATCCTTTATTCATAATATAGTATAATACCTTCCTTTGTTACATCAGTTACTCTTGAAAAGAAGTCTAACGTATTTTAATTAGATTGATAACCAATCACACTTAAAACAATTTTTGGAATTTCTGCAAAATTATTATTTAATTTTATATCCTTGATTAGTCAATATTCTAATTACTTATCTGTATATTTGATGGGCTGAAATTTAGCCTGAAGCCGCATATCCTTATTCAAATATTGCCCCTAAAACAGTATTGCATATAAGAATCAAGATTATTAATTTCATATTTAATTATAATTAATTAAAACGGATAGATGAACTAGAATTAAATGGTACTCAGCACTCTCCATAATAGTTAAATCATACAAGAACAGTATAAAAGTCCTTAATTATATTTGCTTCATAGTTAAATTTCTTAAATGGTCAGAATAACTTTTAGAACTCAAAGCTATAAATTTTCAATTGGAAATAAATAAACAATAATATTCAATTAATATTCCTTAAGCAAAGTTTTAAAATTTATCTACCTTAAATAATTATAGTAATGCAAATTGCTTTTCATTCAGAGTTATCTCCCATTTTTAATAATTAAACGAACTAATTAACATGATTTTAGCTTTTAAAAATGGAGATTATTTTTGGATTTTTTCCTATAATCCTATTGTATTCTTCCCAAAAATTATTTCTTAATCTCTAAATATTTACTCTCTGATAAAATTACACCTTTTTCATCCTAACGAGACAGGTTATTTATTTCTTGATTAATCTATCATAACATTTTAACTATCTAAATCTGAAAAAAACTATTTTTGATAGGTTTTAAAGTTTAAAATAAACAAGATAAGCAAAAAGAAATCTATATGGAAGATGCTCCATGATTCTTTTTCTAAAATATTTTGTTAGAATTTTTAAAGGTTTTGAAAATTCTGTTTTAGTTTATCGAGTAAAACAAAGACAACCTTGTGTGGTTTTCTCTTTGAAGGTTTAGCTTTAATGTAAAACTATAATTTTAAGAATAATACTATAATATATAATTTAAAGTTGATTCTCCAATTATTTAGAAAGATGATGAGGGGGTTATCTTTAGTTGAAGAGAAATAATATTTCAACAGGATTTTTACATTTCTCAGAAAAAATGAAATAATTAATTGCATTTTAAAAGTTTATTATAGCTGATTTTATAAATGAAATATTTAAACGAATAATAGCTTTTCAAAATCATTTATCATTGTTATCTTCACAAGATTAAAAGCCTTCTTCAAATTTTTGCTATAATTGAATTTATTGGTTATTTAGTTCTAATTATTAAATCTTAATTATTTCTGGGCAAATTAGATTCTTGGCTAATTTCCCTTATTAAAATAGTTAAATATATGTGAATTAATCAATTAATTTGATTTAATCAACAGCTATTTGATAATTGATACTTATCTCTTAAGGAGGCCTAATAATGATAAATTCGATTACCAAAAATTATCTAATTTATCTTTTGCTGAACCTCCATATTTTGTTTCCAATTATTGTGGATTTGCATATTAAAGAAGAGAGATAGGGGCATTTTCGAAACAAATTTTATTAACCTTTGATAGAATACTATTAAATACTGTAATATCTTCTAAAAATGTCTTAATCATAGCCCAAGTAATACTGAGTGATTTGGTACAATTTATAGCATAGCATTTGTGCATTCTTGATCTGTAATTACTAGAAAGATAATTCATAATTCTATAAAGATCCTATTTTGGCAACCCCATAATGCCCAGTCCTCCTAAATCCATAATAACAATCCTAATTTAAAAATGTGTAATATACCAATTTTCAATTTAACCAGGAAGCATGCAATTTTTCAATAGATAATCAAGAAATATAGATATTGATTAAAGTAGGATATCTATTTCTTTAACCTATGAAACTTTTCTGACATTTACAACAATAATAGGACGGAATCTATTATCTCTGCCATGCATATATATCACTCCTTGTTTCTATGGAATGAATCGAATAAATATACCAATAATTCTTATGACATTGGATTTACTTTAAGGTTTCTACTTTATTACCACTCATCATAATTTTTAATAGCATCTAAACATTTATCAAACTTAAATTTTGTAGCATATAACATTCTTAAAATAAATGAATCTTCCTTTTAAACTTAATATTTTTGCTTGAATTATTAGATTGATTGCTATTCATTTTATGTAAATTGGATTTGACCATCAAAGAATTTTCGAATTTCATATTTCTTGAATTTGAACAATATCTCAGAGTCTAAATTGAATGTAATAATGTACCATCTGGAAAATAAAGATAAAATTGTATATTAAGAAGCATTATAATTATTTAATTATTAACCGTCATATGGGTTAAGCAAATTGTGCATGTGTAAAAACAGTTACTTTTGATCATAATTAAATAGAAAGTGATAAAAGATTGAGAGTAAGTAGAAAGGAAAATGAAATAGAAGATGAAGAAATAAAACTATTGAAATGCATTATTAAAATATAAGCACTTTTGAGAGGGTGGATTGTAAGAAAGAAGTATCATTATGTATAAGTCTAACTATACAATACTAAAGTGAATAATATTTTGAAATAGTTCTCATTAACACACTTGTCAAAATTTAGTAAAGTATGAATCAACAAATATTATTTAGATGCCACCCTTTCCATTTTAAGAGTATCGATATCAAGATACAGAAAGTGATTCTTATGATAATAGATTCTTTAGAAATGCAGTATTGTTGGAGAATGGTGCAATATATATAGGAGAATGGTCAGCAGATAAAAAGTTTGGAAAAGGAATTTAAATATGGAAAGATGGTTCGATATACGAAGGATTTTGGATTAGAGATATGGCAAATGGCAAGGGGAGATTGTACCATGCGAATGGAGATATATATGATGGAGTAAAATGTTAAAAATAATTGAATAGGATTGGGAGGATCATAAATCTAAAGGTTAAGGAATATATATCCATTCAGATGGAGCAAGATATGAAGGAAGTTGGAATAATGATTTGTAGAATGGACATGGTGTAGAAATATGGCCAGATGGAGCTAAACATGAAGGAGAATACAGTAATGGAGTTAAACATGGTAAAGGAAGATTTGGTATAAAGTTTTTAATATATTAAATATAGTATGGGCAGATAAAGCATCATATTGTGGATAATTTTTAAATAATTAAATAAATGGAGTTGGTAGATATGTTTGGCCAGATGGTAGAAAGTATTGTGGAGAATGGTTAAATAATAAAATGCATGGAACAGGTCTTTTTTCATGGAGTGATGGTAGAGTATATATTGGAGAATATTAAGATGATAAAAAGCATGGTTAAGGAGTATTTGAATGGTAATTTTAAAATATTTTATTATAGGCCTGATGGTAGAAAATATGTTGGATATTGGCTTGAAGGAAAATAACATGGTAGAGGACTTTTTATTGCTGGAGCTTAAAGGAAATAAGGAGAATGGAAAAGTGGAAATAGGGAAAGATGGATTATCTTTGAATCTGATACAGATTTAGATTCTATTGAAAAAAAAATGAATTAACTCAAGATCTATTATTCATCCATTGATG
Organism: Paramecium sonneborni; assembly: GCA_905182985.1. Lineage (NCBI taxonomy): Eukaryota > Ciliophora > Oligohymenophorea > Peniculida > Parameciidae > Paramecium > Paramecium sonneborni. The sequence goes on along the minus strand of CAJJDN010000028.1, from coordinate 276,903 downwards.
ATTCTTAACTGCTTGATAAATCTAAAAAACCATTGCCTTTGCCAAATAGTTCTCTTATCAAAGGAGAAAAATTTAAACCTTTATAAAATCATAACTTTTGATTATCAACTATTTTATACTAATTATTTTATTGCATTTATTCGTTAAACTCATGGGGGCTGACCAGAGCAAGCTTGATTATAATTATGGTTAAATTATCCAAACAGATAATCTCTGCCAAAAAATACTACAATATGACATTACTGCAAAGGATGTCTTTTTGCAATCATTAAAATAAATTCCTATTTTAAAGTCCTTTGAAGAAATTGATAAAATTACATTCTGTGGATCTTCAAATGAAATCAAAGCATTTTTCTCTTATAATCAAATCACACTCCATCAATTTGTATTGACTTAAGAATTCACTCTAAAAGAAATATAAATTATCTCCATTATAAGATAACTACTTTCAAACATGAATTAAAATAAAGTACAAATACATCCTAAAGAAATCTTATTACCAGAATATATCATGTTAGATCCAGAATTATTTCTACTAAAAAGTGATATTCAAAGAATTAGATAAGGTTATATCAAACATTAAGATTATTATATCGCACCTGAAGTCTTAACAGCAAGATGCAAATCCAATATTACAGCATAAATTTTCAGTTTAGGATTGATCTGCATATTTATTATGACTAAATTGTCACCTTTTGATTTCAATCTTTATGATACTACTCATTTTTAACCATAAAACCTTCATAAATATATTGATAAAATAAATTCTGGTATCTATTCATGTATAAATTATAATCATTTTAGAATTGCTAAAAAATTTAATAATTGATATGATTAATGTTGATCCAAAATTAAGAATCAATGAAGAATAAATTATCACTAGATTAGATGAAGTACTTATGTTTCATTCATAAAAAACTCTCAAGTTTTAAGAAAGTATAAATTATTAACCTGATAATTCATCAAAGTTAAAATTAGATTTAAATGAAGAATTGAAATAATCATAATTAAGTTACAATTATAAAGAACGTCCATCTGAATATTAAAAATAGGAAAAAGAAAATAAATAAACCAAACGCACAGCAAATAATTCTCCTCAAACTAATCATAAAAATCAAAATAAAGAGAATATTGAAGTAGAATTTTTCACAAAAAAAGAAAAAAGAATAAATAATTACAGTTTTAGTGCATGTTCTAGTAGATCTCATATCAGAGGTATGTCAATTAAGCCAGCAAAGAAGTAATAATATTTAGAAAAAAATTCATCAAATAAATAAAGATGGAAATGATTATACTTATTTAAATGAAATATAATTTTAAACAAATAATTACTATCATTATGCAACTTGTGTATGTTCTTATTTCATCTTTATTTCTTTAAGTTTTTATTCTTAGAATATTCTTTCTTTCAACTCTCCATTTTACTCTTTAGCTAACTTAACTTATTCTTCTGCATATCTACGTGCTTCTTGGTCTTTCTTTCTAAAAATAATTTTTTAATAATCTACAATTTTTCAGGATCTGATTCAAATTGACCAATTTCTTATATTAATGTTTAGAAAGATTCTTTTAACTTACGATTCATATCTCTCTTAATTAAATCTTTGCATTTGTCTGAAATTTATGTTTTTGATTTGCTGTTTATGTGAATCAATTCAATATCATTATCTAAAGAATTAAAATCTTTTATTTTATAAGTGCCTTCTACTTCATCATTTTCATTTTATCCTATATAAATTTATTAAGGAAGTTTACCTCTCCATTCAACTTCAATATCAAAATCATAAACAAGAACTTATTTTCCTTTACGGATATTAATATGAGCCTTATTTCACAATAAATTTATACATCTCCACTTATAGATTTAATTTCTTAATTTGTTAATATAATTCCTCCAGATTCAACTTTGATGGACTTTATTTTCTATTCAATTATTTATTTAGCAATTGTTGTATAATTTTTTTCTTCCCAATGCCAACTATTTGGATTCCAAATGGAGCCAGCTCCTTAAGGTTTTGCCATTTCTTAATTATTTTTTTTTAAATGATGTTCCTTTTAGCATGTTTTCACATTTTAATATGTTTCTAGAATTTTCTTTGAATCTATATAATCTTATTAATTAGTGAAATATTTAGTATTATTCTATTTATTCTGATAATTTCTAATTCTAGAATTAATGATTAAGTTTATGTTATTTACTCAATAATAGAGTTAAAATTAATAAAGACACATTTTTTGATTCTTTTTGGTTTTTAAAAAAATTAAGAGACAATTACATAAAATTTCAGAATAAAAGAGATAATATCTTAATTATATATATTTGTCTATTATCAGATTAATTATATTTAGAATTTTTTTAAAGTTAAAAAATAATGTAAAAAAGTCTCAGTCCTCAATCAGAATATTATAATATTAGTCCAAGAGAAACTAAATTACCTAAATTTGAATTTAAATCTCCTTCCAACTTTAGATTTGTGGTTTCAAGAACTAAAAACTCAAATAAAACTGATATTGTTTCTGATTCATCTGATGAATCTATACTTCCACCTTTAATTTATTTAAAAATTAAGGATAAAAATTTATAAAAGGAAAAACTAGAAAAATGTGTATTAATTGGTAATACGTTTCATCAGATACCAAAGAAAATTATAAAACCAAAAATTTCATATTAACCTGACATATTCCCTTTAAAGGCTTTAAAAAAGAAAATAGTAAAATAAAAATTTAATGGAATTTATTTTGAAGGTGAAAGATACTCTCAAGATTATGATTTTTAACTAAATTATGCTAATTTAAGAACCTATTATAATACAATAAATTTATCAAACAACTTCTATGTTTAACCTACCATTAATTCTTATAAAGCTTACATAGGGAAAGGTAATAATGGACAATTAGTTTAATGGATTTTAAAAAAAAGATGGTGGTGGTCAGTTTTTGAAAAAGAAAGAGATTAAGTTAACTTTTTATGGTAATAATTGAGGAATAATTCTTATATTGATACTATACCTGAATCTAATTAAGAAATATTTTTATAATATAGAAATAATAATGAATAAAACTTTATCATTTAAGATATTTAATATCAAAATTTATTGCCTAATTAATTAAGTTATGAGTTGTAAAAAATAATAAAAAAAAGTGGGAAAAACTCTAAAATCATATCATATGATTAAGTATAAAGATTATCTTAAAACATAAGACTATTTGAAGTTAATAGTAATACAAAACTACATAATCATATTTAAAATAATACTCATTTAGGTAGTAAGAAAAATCTTTTTTATAATATGAAAAAATATTATTAAGAGAAAGGTTTAAATGTTTTTGATTTTTTACCTTAAACATATCATATAAAAAATAAAGAAGATGTTTAAATTTTTGTTTAATAAAATTAAAATTAATCTATTTGGATTGTTAAACCAGCAGAATTTACTAATAGAGGTCATGGAATTCAAATATTTGAGACAATTAATGAAGTATAAAAATATTTAAGAAGTATTCATCATCATAAGAATGGAGTATAGTAAACTTTTATTGTTTAAAAATATATAGAAAATCCATTATTGTATAATTAACGAAAGTTTGATATTAGATGCTATATATTATTTACTTCAATTAATGGATAATAGAAAGGCTATTGGTATTAGGATGGATATTTAAGAACATCGAGTATAGAATTCAGTTTGAATAATTTATCAGATAAATTAATTCATTTGACTAATGATGCTGTCTAATAGCTATCAGATGATTATGGTAAATTTGAAAAAGGAAACAAAGTTTCTTTTAAAGAGTTTAGTGATATTTTGCCTATAGATTTTTATCAAACTATTTACATATAAATGAAAAATATAGCATTAGATTAATTTAAAGCAACATATGGTAAATTGGATCCTAAGAGAAAAGAAAATTCTTTTGAACTATTTGGTTTAGATTTTATGATTGATGATAAATTTTAGGTTTGGTTGATTGAAACTAATACAAATCCTTGTTTAGAATGTTCAGGACCTTTATTAAGTAAATTAATTCCCAAGATCTTTTTAAACTTGTATTAGATCCACTGTATCCTCCTCCTTAATTTTATACTTCAAAAAAGTTTATATATAATTCATTCGAAAATAAATTTGAATTAATTTTTGATTCAACAATGTTGGAATTACCAACTCTAAATACATAAGTCTTAATTGATGACCAATGAATTTATTTTTTATTTAACTTATATATCATATTAAGTAGAAATTACATTAATCGATCAAAATTTTTGTAAAATATTATACTGTATATTTTTGCAAAAAATTAATTTTTATAAATGGAAGGATATTTAAAATCATAAAGAATAGGTCCAACTTCTTTAACATAATAACTCACTTCAAAATAAGAATCAGCATCAAAAATAATTTTAGAAGATGAAATTTAATAAGAAAGTCAAAGACATATAAATGATAATAAAAGCTTCGATATGAACATGTCCAGGGCTGAAAGTAAAGTAATTATTGTAACTATTGAAGTCTGAATTTAGGAGAAAAGGACAATATGCGCTTAGAACGTTGAAAATATTTCAAACTTAGAAATAATCAAACTTCATTCAGAATTTTAAATTGTAATTACATGTTCATCGATTTGCAAACAATATCTTTACAAATTCATATATTTTAAGGAACAATTAGAAATAGAAAATCTCAGATTAATTATTTGAAAAGCCTTTAAATTCTTAGAAAAAAGGAAATAGTAAGATAAATTTATGATTAATTATAGTTTAAGACTCATAATCAGGGATTCCAATATTTTTACCTTCTACAAATTTCATAATTATTTGGGATATATTTGGTTTTCTTAACAATCTTTTAATGCTTTGGCTTACACCTTTTTTAGGATCATTTAATACTTATTAAAACGATATTATATCAGCTCTATAGTAGATGATTTTAATATTTCAAATAATTGATTTTTTAATTTAATTCAATAGAGGAATATTTATTTCTGCTATCCTTATCACAAATAGAATGAAAATAATTCAAGAATATTTAAAATCAAATGCCCTAGCAGATTTTTTAAGAGTTTTTATATGGTTATGCCTAAAATATGATATGATTATCATTGAATTTTTAGAAATTACTATTATCTTAGAAATTATATTGATCTATTAGAATATTTAAAGATATCTTGCTGAATATTTTTAATATTTTTATATGAAAGGAGGTTAAAATGCAATTTTAGATCTAATTGAACTAATTATTTAAATATATTATTTTGCCCATATAATTGCTTGTGTTTGGCATTATACTGGAGAGAAAACCAAATATTTAGGAACTTCTTGGTTAATTCAACATAATTTAACAGAATCTTCATCTTGGCATTAATATAATGCATCTTTTTATTGGGCAACTATGACAATGACAACTGTTGGTTATGGTGATATTTCTGCTTCAAATTAAGTTGAAATGATTATCTCATCAATTATTATGTTTTTTTCTAGTTATGCTTTTGCTTATACTATGAGTTCTATTGGAATTATTTTAAAAAATCTATATGATTCTAAATAAACCTATAAGTAAGAATTATTAAGTAATTTAGAAAGAACTTAATTTAAATAACATAATATATGTATAAAAATCAAGTGGATGAGAATATTTAAGGCAGAATTAGAAATTATATTAGAATTCACGCTAATTCTGAAAAAGGAGAAAATTAAGCTGAAATAGATAATATTATTAGTTTATTACCAAACAATTTATAAAAAGAATTAAATACTGATATTTAGACAAGAGTTCTTAAAAAGATGAAGCTGATTATAAATCATTTTACAAAATTTACTTAACAATAAGTAGCTAAAAATCTTGAATTAATCTAATTTTTACCTGGAGATGTTATATATAAATAAGGAGACATCAATGAAGATAATTTGTATAACTTATAATTATACATTTAGATACTTTATATAAAATGGAGAAGTCAATCTTATAGAAGTTTAGACTGAAATTAAATTATTGAATCTCAAGAGTAATTAATATTTAGGTTATTATTCTTTTTTTACTGGATTTTCTCCAAAAGAAACTGCAGTTAGTTAAGATACAAGTTAGCTTTATAGAATAAGCAGAAAAAAATTTTTAGATATTATTAGACAAAATCAAAAGGATTTGGAGATTTTTCATCATATAAAAGAAAAAATGATTTTTAAATCAAACTTTGTTTTAATTGATCACAAATGTAATTTTTGTAATAGATATGTTCATCAGGAAATTGATTGTCCATTAATTCAATATAAACCTGATTTGGAAAGAGTATTAAAATAAGATTAATTCAAAGAAAAATTAAACATAAGAAGGTTTGTATCAAGAAAAAAATAAAAAAATAATTCTTTAGCTTAAAAATAATTGATAGAATAAACATAAAAACTATATTAAGAAGAAAATTTATAATATGAAGATTCAATGTCTCATGATGATTTATAAAATGAGAAATCTGTCCTTTCAGACTAGTAATTGTCATCATAATAAATGGAAACAAGTGAAAAAGAAATATATGCAGATTTTTAAGTTTCAAGATAAAATTAAATAAAACTAACGTAGAATCTTTAAAGAAAATCATATAAAAGTATCATATTTTTAAATTAGAATTATCTTATTCGAAAGTAAAAACAAGTTTTCAAGACTTAAAATAATCTTAGCTTAGAATAGTATTATCAAATGATGAAAATTTAGTTCCAAGAGAATATAATATGATTGAAGAGTAAGAGATAAAATTTTAAAAAAATTTAAAGGCATCTTTTAATATTGATTCAATATCAATAAAGTCATAGTATTATATGCCTTAATACTAAATTGAAACTCAAATAAAATAATATTTAAAGAGCTAAAAAAAGAGAAACTATAAATTTTGGAAGATATATGAATATTTATAAAAATATACTTTTTCAAGCTTTGTAAAAGATATAGTAATAAAGATGATGAATTAGGGGAAAAACATGTACAATACTTTAAATTAGATGGAATTCTGAATGATATTGTTATAAAATATTAATTAATAATATGTTGTCAATATAAATATGGATTATAATAAAACAACACAATAGAGAATAGATTAAATAAGACTATAGATAGTTCATGATAGTTATAAAAATTTAGAAAAGGCAAGAAAAAATTAAATAAAGAGTTTTAATAATTAAAAATAGCAGCAACATTAAGTATTATAGCAGAATGGGAAATAAATTTGAAACATATTCAACTAGATCGGTTAAATTTAATAATTGAAGATCAATAATTAATTAAATGCAGTATGTTTGATAGATTCATAAAAAACATAAATAATTTTAATAGAAAATTAAGCATATAAAATTATGGTAAAAAGAAGAGGTGGTTTTGAAGAAGTAAAATTAAGATGATTAAGAAATGATTTAGCTTCTCTTGATGTATACTTAAATTTTTGATAGTTTCAGAGCTAATATTCTTAATCAATTATTAACATTTTAAATTTTTTATTTAAAAAATAACAATTAGATATTAAGTAGGCATTAATATTTTAACAAATTAATGTTTAAATAGAAAAGTAACTATATTTTTTAGATTAATAACAGAATTGATGTTGATTTTTTAAATTAATCGGTAAACTATTTGGATCTAAAAGTCATATTTGATTCTAAAACCTATTTAAAATTGTTAATATTCTTAAAAATGAAGAACAATCAGAAAATCTACCTAAAAAAGAAATGACTGTTAAATTAAAAATAATTTCAGTTTTAAATAATTTATTAAATTATAATTTATTAATAATTGATTATTAGAAAACAAAAAATTATCTAAATTATGTGTTAAATTAACAACAAATTCATTTTACAGATGGTGATATTGAATTTAAATATGGAATTGCTTTTTAAAAGAATTATTAAACATTATTGAATATAATATCTAAAAATTTATAAGAGAGCAAGTCTAAAAGAATGCAATCAAGAATGAATGAATAAAATTTAATTATTATGACTCATTTGAATAGTTTTGAGTTTTAGTAAAAAGCAGAGAGTTGATAAAGAGTTTTAAATTGGTAATTTATGCTAAAAAAAAACTATGATATATAAATAATGATGTTGTTGTGTGATTACAAAAATTTTCCAATAATAGATGAAAAATTAGAATAATTAATGAAATGGTTTGGAAATATTTGTGAAACTAAAATAAAATTAATTAGAGGAAAGAGTAAGAGTATTCATATTAACAGTTTAAATGCAACTCTAAAAGATTCAAATATTTATATTAATTGGCAAATTAAATATTATTAGATGGCAGAAATTATTTTTAAATTTATTTAAGAATGAATAGTCAGCAATGTTAGAAATGGGGATAATTAGAATGCCACCTTTCATTCCTTCATCTATGACTCATTTATTGAAATTAGCTATCAGAGATGTTAGCTTATTATATCAATTGAGATTTTAATTATAATTATATATAATTTAAATAAATGAACTTTTGTGAACAAAAATAATTTGTCCATATGGACGAAGATTTTGATTTAATGGGATCATTTAATTGCTTCGTTATTTATTATAATTAATTTATATAATATGCAACTCTTGTCTTAACAAAGCAAAGAATTAGCAGAAAAAAATTTTAGAGGTCCAAAAGTTAAATTAGATGAGCAAAGACTCTCAATTGTACCATAAAGACAACATTCTGTTGATATTTACAAGAATTCAATATACCTTTAATCAAATGATTATGTTGAAGTGGCTTAGACTCCAAATGCAATTAATACAGCTAGAAATAACAGAGTTACTAGAAGGATGGTATTATTGAATATTGATTAGAGTTAACTCGACGTAAAAAGGAAGAAGTTAATTAAAAATTAGTAGACAATTAAGTTTTTAAAACATTAGCTAAAGATAGACTAGTAAAACAGTTTAAAAGACATCTATTTCTTAAGTCATATGTAATGAGCCAAGAATATAAAGGAATCATCTAGAGTCATTTCAAATACGAATAAAATAGCTCAAAACGAGTAGAATGTATAATTATGATTTATGAATAGTTAATTCATAAACATAAGACAAATAGATATTTTTAATACCTGGAAGCAAAGTTACATTAATATTGGATTTATTGTCTTTGATGATTAAGATACTATGCTTATGGATGTCTCCACTAATAGTATCATTTTAGTTAAATGACAATATATTCAAATGGTTTTAAATTGGAATAATGTCTCAGATTATAATAGAGGTCTTAATTTAAACTAACCGACCTATTAATATTTAAGGTGAGACAATAATAGATTAGAGAAGAATATTAACAAATTATTTTCAATATTTTTTCGTTGAAGACGTAATTGATTTAGGTTGTTGGATTATATAGTATTTAAATCTAAATGATCTTACGAATAGTTTAGTTTGTAGTGTAATAATTTTGGTTTCTGTTAAGAAATTAATGAAAAACTACTCAAATTGTATTGAAACAATGTACTTGAAAGGAAACTTCAATTATGCAATCGATCTTTTTACATTAATAATAACAATACTAACATTTGTTCATTTGATGGGATGTATAATGTATTATGTCGGTTATTTAACCATGTTTACTGGTCAATCTTGGTTATTGAAGTATTAGATAGCAGATTCTATTTTTTGGATTTAATACAATTATTCAATTTATTGGGCTATCACAACAATGGTTACTGTAGGTTATGGAGATATTACAGCAACTAATTAATTTGAAATGGTATTTGTAAATTTCATGATGTTGTTAAGTAGTGGAATGTTTGCATATTCTATTAATAGTATAGGAATGATTTTGAAGAACAATTATGATATTCAATAAAAGTTTAAGTAAGAATTTTAATCTAATTATTTAGACGAAGTCTTATTCTAATAAACAATTATATGAAGAAAGGATAATTGACTTAAGCTGTTTAAAATAGAGTGAGAAATTATGTTAAACACTATTTATAAACAGAATATAATGAAAATTCTGATGAAGTAAAATAAATAATAACTCATTTACCTACAAAATTAAGGTAAGAGTTGACTTTTAATATTCAGATGTGTATTATGTCTAAAATATCTGTATTAAATAATAATTTTTCAACACACATACTAAATTAATTATCGTAAAAGATTGAATAAATTAAATGTATTCCTGATGAAATTATTTACAACAACAGTGATTAAGAAGATTAATATTTGTATATTCTATATATCTTTATTTATAGATACTTCCTATAAGATGGAGAAGTCTTTTTGTGTGAAGATAGAAGTAATAAATTATTGTAACTAATCAAAACTGGGGATACTTTTGGAGAATATTAATTCTTTACTGGGTTTCCTACTAAAACATAAGCTATAAGTCATGGCCATTCAACTTTATATAGAATTCATAGAAATTCCTTAATTAAATTATTTACTAATATTAGTAATAAAGATTCTTAAAGATTTCATAATATTAAAGATAATATTATCTTTCTAAATAATTATTAAGTAGTTCTTAAGAAATGTAATTTTTGTAATTTGTATAATCATGCCAATATTGAATGTCCTTTGATTACTTATTAACCTAACAAATTTAAAATTGTAATGAAACCAGATAAAAATGTTAATCAAGTATTACCAAGAAGGAAGTATAAAAGAGAAGGAGAGAAAATTAATTCATTATTAATTAAAAATAAAGTTATTGAATCAGTTTAAGAATATATGTAAACAAATTCTATGACTTAACTATATGAGATTTAAAATGTGGCTATGAATTAATAATAGACAAATTAATAATTAAATTCTTAATAAATATAATCTGAACATAGTAAATTAATTTTAGATATCAAATAACCAACAAGAGATGAATTTAATTTCGAGAAGTAGAGTTCAATCTAATAAAAGATAATATCTAAAAGGACTCCTAAAACCTCTTTATCAAGTACACAAAGTTTACTTAAGAGAAAAACATCAAGAAGTCTTACAAATATGAAAAAGGATTCTAATAAATAATAATCTTAAAGTTCAGTTCCAAAATTTATAATGGGGAAATAAAATTCAATTTACTAATAATAGTCATCACAATTCTTAACTATTGATGAACTTGAAGAAGATTAAGAAGAGAATTCGTAAAAAAATGGATATCAAACAAATTTTAGACAGTTAGATTATCTTTATGCAAATCCATAATAAATAAATTTTTGTTTAGATTAATATTACAATTATTAAGGATATATGTAAAATCATAATCAATTTTATGTGATTAAGAAGTTAGATAAGAATAATATAAGAAATTCAAGAATTTGGAATTCATAAAAAATATAAAATAAAAGTTAAGAAGGATGTATTTTTGGATCAATGGAATACTCAATAATAATGGGGAAATGAATAATAATTATTATATCATAATATAAATTAAATTGTAAATATATGATAAAATAAAATGCATAGTTTAATAAACAAAATAAGAATTGAGATAATAATAGTTTAGAATGAATTATTTTAATTAAGAATAGAAATGGTTTACAAAGATTAGAGTTTTAGAAAGTTCTTAAGTGATTATCTAAAAAATAAAGGTGTAAATATGTACTAAAAGTACAATTTGTCAAAGAAATTGACATATAGTACTTAATCCTTAAAATGATAAATTAATGTATTATTTTAAAGGCAAGACTCATTCTCCTCTTCCAAAGTTGACTGATCGTTCATAATCACGCCTTGATAAGTTGAAGACTTTCTTTTTACCTGAAAGAAGTGTGTCAACTAGAACATATTCAAGAAAGACTGAGAACCGTATGGAGTAAAATTAAATGCTTACTGAGTATTAAGGAGATTTAGTTGAAATGATTATTCCTAAAAAAGCAACAAAGCGAAGTTGCAATCTTAAGAAGGTTATGCCATAATTATTTTAAAAACCAAAGATAGTTATTAAAGAAGAAGAATCTATGAATATAGAAAGTGATTCAGCACCTAAATCTCCAGATTCATAAGAAGAGGTTCATCTTGATATGTCTGCAATTAAATAAGCTATGTTATCAATTAATAATAAGTTAAATGCAGATGAATCATTTTTTGCTTTTATTAAAAAGAAAGATAAATTAAGAGATATTGCAGAGAATTTTGGAGATATAGAATAGAATTATACAAATCCAGGTCATTTTTATTGTAAAAATGATAGTTTATTTCCTAAAAGAATAGACGATGCAAGTCATTTGAAAGAAGATAAATTGATAAATTTGTCGAATTTAGGAGTAGGAGAACAATATTATCCTCTAATTAAAATTCTATTGTAAAAACAATAGAATATCAAATAACTTATATTTTAAGGAAATAGGATAAATGATAAATTATTTTTGAATCTAGTATAATATTTCCCACCAATTATGAAAGACTTAAATTTGAAAGACAATTAACTTGGCTCTAAAGGAGCTCATATTTTATCTGAACATCTTACTCGATTTCAAAAGTAATGGAATTTGTTATAAAAAGTCTCAAAATTCTTAATATTGCCAACAATTTGATAGGTGATCATGGGGCTAATTTCTTTCTTAAAAATTTACATAAGAATGTCCTTCTTTGTAAATTAATTATTTCAGAGAATAATCTATCTGATGGTATTGGATAAACTTTGTATGATTTATTAATTAAATCCTCTGGTTTAGAAGTTTTAATAATTAATTGGAATTAATTGGGTTCAAATACTGGAATATTTATAGCCAAAGCCTTATTAGTTAATAGAGTATTGAAAGTATTAGATTTAAGTTACAATCGAATAGGATCAAATGAAAAATCAAACTGTATTTAATTTTGGTGTTCAGCAATATTAAATCCATAATTAAGTTTAGTACATTTAGATTTATCTTACAATTAAATTTCTGAAAAATAAATACGTTAACTTAACGAAGCTTTATTAAAAAATAATACAATTTATGGAATCCATTTGGAAGGCAATAAATTTGAAGGATTTATAGATCCTTATGGATTTATTAAATTTTAATAAATTAATGAAGAATTTAGTTAGATTAAATACTAAATTGATGGTGTTAATTACATTCCTGAATCAACTAGAATAACAACCTAAAATTGCTGTTGGATATGTTAAGGTTGGGTGGAACATTAATTTTAATACATTCCAGATTTTGAACAACCAGAAATTCCAATCTTTCTTCATTTAGATTTCTTAAAGTAAACTTGATTTTTCATTTTAGTTTTAAACCAATTCCTATGACTTCAACTATTGAACTCAAAGCATAACTAATTGAATAATAGAAAGAGTTATTATTAAAAAAAGATGCTCAATTAAAATAAAATAATAATGGTGATTCAAATACTACTAAAGTATTAGCTAGAAAAAGCAGTATTTTAACTAAAGAAATACTTGATGAATTAGATAAATTTTGTTATTCAACTTATTAAATGTGTCCACCTAAATAAAGAATTCTGTATTTTTTTTCAGACCCTTTAAATGAAAAATATTTTATTGAACCTACTTAAGATAATATACCATCACCTTAAGATAATTTGATTTTGTAAGGTAAAGATCCAAAACATCAATTTCATTATTTTTCTGATGGAACTGTTTTGAAATTCAAAAAAATTACTTCTGTTAATTATTTAAATACTAAATAAGAATTTATTATAGATGATAAAAATAATTATAAGCCACTTATTAGATTATTTCCACGTTCTTCGGAAAAGAAATATGTATTAAGAAGAATGGGTAATAATTTAAAGAGAAATTAAATGAATTATCATCAATGGAATATTGAAGAATCTTTGTTTCGTTAATAATATTAATCAGATAGTGAAGATATTTTAACTGAATGCTTTTAATTTGATTGGAGTTGTAGTAAAATTAATAGATTTGTTAAAAATGATTATGAATAAATGAAATTAAAAGAATATTTAAGAGAAAATTATCAATTAATCAAAGATATATATAAATTTTATTCTAGTTATGGATATTTTGTATCAGAATGCTTTTCAATATCATTTTCAACATATATGAAAATGATACAATAAATTGGAATAATTGATAATGATTCTGTAAAAACATAAGATGTAGAAATTGATTTAGTTTCTATTAAGAATAATATAGATCCAAAATTCATATATAATCCTGAAAAATCTTTAGTTAGATTTTAATTTTTAGAAATGTTTTTTCGATTAGCAAACGATAAATATGTTAGAACTAATGTTGTAAAAAATCATGCTGATGCTGTTTATAGATTAATTAAAGAATTTAAAGAATATTTTAAAAATTTTGATACTTGTTAAAAATGGAGAGATGAGAGATATTGGAATAAGGAATGTGAATGTATAATATAATTCAAAACTCCCTTTTTAAAAAAGCTTTATGATTATGTTACTGACTTAAACAATAGAAAATGGTATTTTAAAATGAAATGGGTGGCAATTAAAGAATTTAAAGATTTTTGTAAATAAATGGGATTAATGGATTATATAAGTGAAAAGTTAATCATCGTTATTTATAATTTTTCAATGATGTCTTAAGCCGATGAATTAACTTAGGATCGTCATATTAGAATGACTTAAATAGAATTTTATGAAGCATTAGCAAGATTAGCAGAGTACATAAGTCCGGGACCTATAGGTGAATTAACAGATGCTACCTAAACATCTAGATATAGTTTACCTTTACATGTTAAATTAGAGGCTCTTTTAACGCACATTTATTTTAATGTAGTCAAAAAGTATATTAAGATTTATTATTAGATCTCCTTAATTTACAGTATTCTATGATCTATTTACAAATAATTCTAAATAAGATTGGTTACCTAGATTAAAAGGAAATAAAAAAAATGATTAAGATGAAGAACCTTAATATGTGACTTATTAAGATACTCTGACTGTTTATAATACAGTATTATATTGTGGTATGAGTAATAGTTAATAATTAATAGCTATGCATAAATAACCATATTTGAATCCTAATTATTTAAGCTTCTTGAGAAAGGGTTTATAGATGATGGAATAATCACCAAGAAGAAGTACACTCTTATATCCTAAAAATGTTCTTCAAAATTTAAAGCAAATAAAGAAGTCAGGGTTTGCGATGGATGAACCTAAGATTTCACCTCCTCTTTCTCCAAGAGCTCGTTCACCCAGTTTACGTAAACAGGGCAAATGAGACATTTAAAAATTTATTTTTTTTCTTTATTTAATAATGAGATGGATAAATTCATTGATAATGTACATTTACTTAAAATAATCATCAAAAGTCTAGAAACTGATACTACAAAAAACTGAGAGTAATATTAAAAAAGTATTATTTATTATTTACTGCAAAGATTGAACTAGTGAATGGAGAAGTAAAGGCACTTATTGGATATGGAAAATCTTACATAGGTAACAAAGTCTAATCATTTACTTTTAAATAACATATTCTAGAAATCTTATCCTTTTTATGGAGATTTGAAATCTTAATGATAATGGTATATATCATTATTAGTTGGGCTCTTTAGGATGACTCGGCGAGGTATTTAAAAATAGAATATTTGAAAGCAATTTAATCATTTTGTTTCAAAGTATAGTATTACTTCTAGATTACTGTCTCTATGTAACGAAGTGTGTTCTTAAATTTCGTAATTTTAGAATAGTTGAATCATAATTGAATGAATAAAAATATAGCATTTTGGAGAACTTTATTCACTCCAAAGAACCTGTGGCATCAGGCTCTTCAGAAGATATAAATACTTATTTTCATCCTTAAAAGCAAGTATTAAGAGAATAGATTAAAGTTGGAGATATTGTTATCTTATAAAAAACACATGAATGCCCTGCAGATGTATTGCTTTTAGAATCAAGTCATCAAGTTGTTTAAATTGATTAAAATGAATTTGGTATTTAAACACCTAAAATTACAATTCCTTGCTAATCTACATTTAGTATTTCATAATATAAATCTTTATTATAGTATAACCAAAATCAGATACAAAAGGATTATTGATAGAATTTAAACTAACTTTAAATGGATAAATATAATATTCCTATTAATTTGGTAAGAAATCCAGTTTAATGGGTATGATTAAATTAAAGAATGATCCAAAAGTTTTTAAATTTAATTAAGACAATGTTATTTTCAGTGGTGAAAAGATTCTAAATACAGATTGGGCATTAGGAATAGTTCTAGTAGCTGGAAACAATTGTTTACGTATTTATAAACCAAGAAAGCATAAACGTAAAAAGTCATTATTTTTTATTGGCTTAATTATTCTTGGATATTTTATAAGTTTGGTATATGAGATTCATTAATAAATTATAGCTTGCCAATCTAATATATAAATCAAGTTATGGAATCCATTTATGTTTCAATTCTATGCTAATTCCATTATATGCCATATTCTATAAAGAATTCGTCCAGATTTTTCATTATATAAAATAACCAAGTATTCAAAAGAATGTGAAACCTACGAACACCAAAGAGTAAGGAAATAATTAAGGAAAAGACAGTAAATATTTGTATTAAATTTTTAAGTAATTTAAGATGATAAACATATATGGATTGAGTTCAACAAAGTAAAGAATATGACTGAAATCTATTCTTAAAATAAATTATTAAAATATGATGAAATTTAAGATTTTTCAATTATGATGTAATAAACAAATGTATGATATTATTTCGTATTTTTAAGTATTGGAAATGTTCAAAAGTGAATTTGGTATGTTTAGAATTGAATTAATAGTATTTTCAAAAGAAAAGAAAGATCCAATCAATTTATATTGATGATAAACATTACACATTCAAATATAAATAATTATAGACAGTTATGAATAGCAATTAAGTATAATTTGGGGATAATTACTATAAAACATTGTTAGATACTGGCAGAGAAATTGATATATTTGATGAAGATAAAAAAGATTATAGTGAGTTAATAAATTCACATCCTTATTCTCATAATTAAGAGGAACGTTAAAATCAAGGTTTGAGTTCAAATTTATAATTTTCACTTTCTAAGAAAACGATTGAGGCTTCTTAATAAAGAAAACTAAAAAATTCTTTAGGAAAAACTATATCATTTAGAACAAGAATTGTAAAGAGTGGAGGTGATTAAAGTTCTTCTATCAATTAATAGTAAAAACAATAATTGAATGAATAATAGTTTATTACATAATTGTTTGATGATTTTGATAACTAATATCATGAGAGAATTGTTGCACTATTACTTTTATGTGAGATTGAAAATAAATACAATGAATAAAAAAAAACAATTGAAACTTATTGTAAAAACCCACAAGATTATATCTTGATTGAATTCTGTAATCTTTTAGAATATAAACTTAAATGCAGTATAGAAAATGAACGTTAAATTTACGATTTATTCTTAAAAAGTTAATTAAAAATTATAGAAATCTAAGGAAAATTGAAATAATATAAAATTTTAAGTGAGAACAAGGAAACTAAAAATAGATTAGGTGTTTATTCTGTTCTTTTAAAAGATCCTGAAGAATTTAATGAAGATGAAGGAGCACTTCTTTATATAAAAATTGAAACATCTCAAATGTATGAAAACACAAATATGAATATTAATGTGTTGGAAACTAATTCAACATTGTACCATATGTTGAAACATGGAGAATAACCAACTCTATATTTTAAAAAGCAACTTAAAAAATGTGAAGCAAAATAATTCTTATAAAATAAATTGAAAATTATGAATTCCTATACAGCAGATGAAGATTAATTAGAATTATTATATTTACAATTGGAATCTTAGGCAGAATTGTTAATGATTATAGGATCTCATGCAAAAATAGATCAAAGTGCTCTTCTGACAATAGATGCATTTTCTTAAGCAAATGTATTGATTTAATTATGATTGTAGTTAAATACATGGTTAGTTTCTGCTGAAAGTTAATTTGTTGTTTTGAGATTTTTGTTTGATGCAAAATTTATTGAAAATGAGAATGATTTAAATTAATTTAATTCAGGAGATGAAAGAACATTAAAGTTTACAATTTAAAGTGCATGCTCAAATCTGATAAAATAATAAAGGTAAAATAGTTATTAATATAAAGAATATTTGAAGCCTAAGATATAGTAAAGAAATACATTCTGCTTAGTTGTGAGGCATTATTAACAATAATAAAAGATGAATACCTTTTAAATCATTTTGCAATAATAGTTTGGTTTAGTAGAGGATTAGCATTGTATGATAGTTAAGAGATATCAAAGGTTAAATTATTTAAGATAGCAAAAAAATTAAATATGTAAATTGGATATATAGGAAGCTGTGCAAATAATCAAAGAGTTTATAGTATGAGTTAAATATCTATTGATATAAACCCAAAATGCTATAGTTAATCTAAACCTTGTTATTTAGTAAATTCTTTAAGATGTGCAGAATCTATTCTGATCGCTCAATGCATAAGTTCATCTTTGCTTGCTTAATAAGTTCTATACTTTTGGCTTTACGAGATGATTCTATTTGTTTTAATAAACTTAATAAATTAAGACAAATTCTTAACTTAGAGTTGCAATGTCCTCCTTTTGTTGAGTCAGACATTCACTGTAATTATTTAACTAATATCTCATAATAACAGATTCAAACCTACAGAAGTTTATTAAAAAGGATTAATACCTTAAAGATGTTTAGTTAAGTCTCTCTTTATTAAAGATTCATTAATTAAAATTTATCTGGCTGGAATTATTGATGCAACTATTGTGAGTATTCCATTATATGCTACTAAATACTTATACGGAGATTCTAATTATTTACCAATATCACAATTTGCTTTTATTATCACTCTAGAAGTAATTGTTAAAATATAGTTATATTTCTAAATATTTGAATAATAATCCAAAAAACTTTTAGGGTTGTTATTATTAAGTGTATTCATAGTTGGATTAGTGGCTTTTTTAACTATTCCAGATTATAATGATTATAAAGTATCATACTCAGATTTGTTTTATAGTCCTGGATTTATAATAAGAAGTTTAATCTTTGTTTACATATTAGCAATTGTATTTAAATTTGCTTCAACATCTATACTATAATTGTACAATTTGGAAATGTTTCAAGATACTGTGATTTCAGATGAATAAAATTTTAAATATATTGAATAGACAAAGAAATAGAGAACTACTAAATAAAGTTTGTAGTTATCAATTTAATAAAGAAAGAAATTTATCAAATCTATTTTGGCCAAAAATAATTAAATGGATGATTCAATTTATAAGGCGTTGAATAATAATATTAATAATGATGAATAAATAGAATTAAAGAAAAATTTGACTTTCAATTAAAAAGAATTTGAGATAAGATATCAGGAGTCTATGAGTTAAAATTCAGTTTTGTACATAATTTTTGAAGCTACTATATTTATAAATTTGTTGATTCAAGTAAATTAAATAGAGAATAATATAGCAATATATATTTTTTGGGGAGTCTAATTATTTTACAGTATAACAATATACATTTTATAATATTTAGAAATTACACATCATAAAATCTAATAGAATTTATAATTAGTAAGTATTTTAAGTCGGTTTATATTTTAATTTGTAACAATATTTTTATTAGATTAAGATTACATATTGAATTAAATAATATTTACATCGATATTTATGATAATAGTTTTAAATTATTCAATACAGTAAAGTTTGAAATTTAAAGGTACAATAATCCTTATGAGTTTAATAAGTTTGGCAGTGATATTGAAATTTATAATACCATAATATCAATATCTTCCATAGAAATAAGTAATGTTTATATTGGCTTTGATAATAATATGCAGTTTATCAACAGTAAGTGGATATTATTTGTGTTATGTGAATGAGTACTTGAGGAGACAAAACTTTCTATTGTAGGAATAACTGGAGAAAGAATAGAAAAAGTTGAATGATGCTTTGGGGATATTGATGCCAAGATTTATAAAGGAGAGGATGGCACGTGGATATATATAGATATAGGAAGATTAAGGACCAGTGACAATTCTATTTTGTGAGATCTGTGATTTTGATGATATTATTGAATCTGAGAAGATGTCTATAATAAGTTTTTTAGATTCTATTTATAGAACATTTGATACAATATGCAATTAATATAATATTTAGAAGATTGAAACAATTGGTTAGATTTATGTTTGTGCTTCTGGATTAAAAGATTATGATATAATAGATAAACAATAAAAAAACTCAACTTAGAAAATGATTGAATGTGCAATAGCAATGATGGAATCAACAAATAATTTGAAATATTAAGATAAATAAATAGTGATAAAGATTGGAATTAATCATGGTAATGTTATGGCAGGTGTTATTGGTTAACATAAACCTTAGTTTTCATTAATTGGAGATACAGTTAATACAACTAGTAGAGTATGCACAGTTTGTGAACCAGGAAGAATATCATTAACTGAAAGCGCCTTTTTAAGAGTAAGAAAAATGAAGTATTAATTTTAAGTTAAGGAAATCAACATAAAAAATATATATGTCCTTTATTAATTAGTTATAAATAAGAAAAGCACATTTGCGACTAAAGTTGATAAATCTCCTATTATTAAATTAGTTAGTTCAATTTAATTTAAAAAATTGGATTCTTTTGATAAACCTATCATTAATGATCTAATGACTAATGCTGTTAATCCTGCAGGTTTCTAATTTGATATAGCAAGAAAATCATCTATGTCAAGAAATAAATCTGTATATTAATTACCTGTTGAACAATTTGGAAAGGTTTTTTAAGATGTAATTACTGCCAATAAACTATTATGTAATTATATTATATTATAATAGAGGATATATCTAATAGGCGTATTACTATGCATAGAAAAAGTAGAGTTACAAGATTTAAAGAAGTTAATCCATAGATGATGTCATCTCATGATCAAGTCTAATAATAATAACAACAATAATAATAATAATAATAATAATAATAATAATAACAACAATAATAATAATAAAAAAAAGATGATCCTTTAGGAGATCAGTTTGGAGATCTCTTTGATAATATGAAAGTTGCTGATTCTTAAAAAAATATTGATGATGTCTTACCTAAAAGTCCACAAAATAATCTTAAAAGCTAGAAATCCTTATAAAATAATAACAACAATCATTTATTTGATTCTACACTTTAGTAAGAAGAAAAGATTGAAATTCCTAAATTATAATAATTGATTGGCAATTAAGAGAAGATTGAAACAGATATCATGTAAGAACTCATTAGAGTTAAGTGCGATTTCGGGACAAACCAAGCGAGAAGAGGTATTTACTTGAAAAATTAAAATTAGTTTATTTTAGATAATTTAAATAGAAAGAAATGATAAGAATTTATAATCATAAACTGTTTAAAGAAATGCTTTAGTATTGCCTAATTCTATTTATTTATTTGATGATCTTTCAATTACCAATTTTATTTGCATTAATGGAATACAATGAATATTTAGGAGTGAATCTGACAATAGAAGGACTAAAGATTGCATTTTATTTAATGAGTTGCATAGTTGTTCCTTTTTGCTTAAGAGATGCATATAAATATATAGTTCAAATAGGGATGATAATTGGATATTTCATTTTTATTCTATTCAGCATAATAACTATCATAATTAATGATCCAATAGAAAGAACTTATATTACTTTAATTTTAGCTTATACTTTATGTTTAGGATATTATTTACGGGCCCTTCCTTATTTCACATCTCGACATAGAAAACTATTATTCATTTTGAAATATATTAATATAATATTCACCCTATCATTTTGTAATGAATGGAATGAAACTATTATTTTTATTTTCACAATAGAAATCTTTATATATGTTTAAAGAAACTAAAATGAAGATTTACTTTATTAAAATTACAATATTCATGATTAACTATTACAACAATAACAAGAATAAAATAAGATTATAAGTCATCTCTTACCTTCTCATATTTTATAATAATATTTTAAAGAGCAAGATACAATAGCTGATGTTTTTGAAAATGCAACAATATTATATGCAGATATAGCTGGTTTTACAAAATATTCAACTAGTGTTGATGCTTAATAAGTTTTATAAATGTTGAGTTCTCTTTTTAATAAATTTGATGTGGCTTGTACAGAAAACAATGTCTATAAATTATATTCAATAGGTGATAGTTATGTGGTTATGGGAGTTTTGGATGCTAATAATGGAATCAGAGAAGAAGAAGCATATAATGTAGTGAATCTTGGTTTTTAATTATTAGATATAGTAAATCTTCTTAAGAAAAATATATAATATCCTGACATAAATTTGAGGATCGGAATTCATACTGGGAATATTATAGGTGGAATAGTAGGAACGGATATAGTCAGATATGATATTTATGGATCAGATGTTGCAATAGCCAAGAAACTAGAATAGAATTCATAATTTGATAGAATCATGGTTTCAGAAGATACTATGAAATTTCTTGATGCTACTTACACTGGAGAATTTAGTTATGTTTTTGCTAATTAGATTGAACATAGAAATAGAATCATTTAGGGTTATTTTATAGACAGAGTATAAACTGAAGAATGAAACTTATTTTTAATAATAACAATCATTATTGATCTAATAATACAACCTTAATTCTTAAGATTGCTTTATTATCTTCCTTTCTTATTTAAATCTCGTTTGTATGTTAAATCCCTTTTCGTTTATAAATTTCATATGATGAAATTAATCTAGATATCTGACTATCTTCAGCTTCCAATTCTAATATTCCTTTATTCATCTCAAACATTTAGATTATTTTTTTCATCATTGTAGATTTCTTTATCCTAATCGCTTTACTCATCTCTACTTCCTTTTATGGTTATTCCAAAAAGTTTATTAATTCTTCTTTAACTTTATAATTGTAAAACTTATTATCTAAAACTAATCTCTAATTCTTTGTTAAATTCATAATTATATAAATAATATTATTTCAATGTATAACATAAGTATATTAATTATTTAACACATATAAAGCTGATTTTGGATTCTTTATTCTTATTTTATCTAATGAACATTAAAATAATGGCAATTTTATCGACAAGTCTTTTTCTATAATTCCTTTTGCTAAAAACTCTTTCAAAGCTGATTTAGTTCTAACATGTAAAGGTATTTGATTATTATCTTTTTAGATATATTCTAAATTCACTTTCATCAATTCTTTTAAATTGACTAAATTAAATCCTTTACACTCATTAAATGAATGTAATGATCTATTATTTGACATATGTAATGTTTTCTGGTTCATACTCATAACTTCTTAAAAAAATTTTAAATCATCAATCTTAATATGAACAGCATAACACAAGTATTCAAAATTCACAATAACTTTATGATCTTCATCTAAATCAGATTTTGATAGACCTGCAAATGTTTCTTCATAAAGTTCCTTTAATGCATTACTCATTGATGAAAGACCAACTTCTAAAATCCCTCCAGGTTCCATCATCACCATCTATCTCTTTCGAATGTTTTGAAGTAATAAAACTAATGTTTCTTCTTTGTCTTTTATAAACACCATCACTCCAGATCCTGTTATTTTTTGCATCTTTATATGTAATTTTAAGTATACAATTAATTGTAATAAAAAGAGAGAATTATACTTAAATCAAAATTCTGAAATAAAACTGAATGATTTATTTTCTATCATTTTATATATATTTGTTAGTAATAAATAAATAATCTCATGCTTTACGAACATTTATTGATTTTACTCTCTTTCTACTTTTTATAAAATCTTATAGCTATAAAACACCATCCTCAGTTGTTATCATTATTTTATTCTCTTATAAAAATAATTAATATTATTCCTCTCCTACTAAATATAAACCTTATTTCAATCTAATAAACTAATATTATTAAGTATGATCTTTAGCTATTACTTATGCTAATTTTGAATCCAATTTATCTTCCTTTATTGGAATGTATTAAGATCCAGTAGCTCTCATTTTTAATATTTATTTAACTAAATTATCAATTATTTCATCATTTTCTATTGGTTAAGCAATTTACAAATTTAATTGTATGTTTTAACTCAATCCATCTATTTCAAATTATGTTAATCTGCTTTTCAATTATGTTATTTAACAGTCAAATTAACTTATTGTTTATTTTAATTTAGTCACTTCCTAATCAACTTATGATTTCTTTTCTAACAATTCTTAATAATTAGCATCTAAATCCATTAATTATTTTAATAATTATTTATTCTCTTAAGCTTATCTTTACTACAATCTTAATAAATTTTAAAAATCATTTCTAATATCATTTGTTGCAATTTCTTATTTAGATTAATCTATCTTCTCAATTTTCTATTCATTTTATTCTTATAATCTAATTACTTAATTTTCAAGCTCAATTATTTTTTATTTTAGTTCATTATTTTCTTGTTTTAATTATTCCATTAAATTATCCCCTAAAACAAAAGATTATATCAATTTTTAATTTGATTCAGATTTTTATCTATTTGTAGGAGTCTTAAAACTAAATTTCTTTGTACTAGCTGTTAAACTTCTCTCTGTATCATTTTTTCTAAGTGGAGATTCTGTAATTTACGCATTTTATTTTATGTTTAATTTAGCTGGTTTTTCAACATCTTATATTAAAACAATATAATATTATCCACTAACATTTGTAAATTTATATTCACCAGTTGTCTCTGTAATATCTTCATTAATTTAAATTCTAAATATTTCATCATTGTATTTTAATTAGATTGAACTTAATTAGCTTATTATATATTAATTGAAAATACTCAACATTAAATGTTAATCCTTCGGTTTAAGGTAGTGTTACTACTTTAGACTTTCCTCCCATAGTCACTGAACACTTAAATTATTATTACGATTTAAGAGCAATTAGAACCTTAAACATGTTTGTCTGTTATAATAAAAATTATAAATATAATCAACACAATAAATTTATTTATTAAGATTATAATGAACATTTATAATTTCTAATTTTAAATTTTAATGAATCCTTTGAAAAGCTTTCAAATAATTATATCTTGATTATTTGACTAATTAACTAGTGGTTATTTTTCAATAATTTAAATAAAAATAAACAAAAGATTTTGCAAATTGCTTAGTCATCGGGGCACATATATACGAATGTAAGAAATTACATAAAATAACCCTGGGGTTAAAGTCCTCCTTTCTTTTGGGACAGAAAGTGTCGGCATAATATGCTGGTCTGAGAATTATCTGTTGCCCTAAGAAGAGAATTGCAATTTCAATTTAATTTTGTAATTTAACAGACTACTCTAAGAAAGTTTAGTTGATGTTTAATGAAATGTTCACTCCTAAGATTAAGACTGTTGTGGAGACAAGAATGTCTAGGGGTGGAGTTAAATTTCTTAAATTTGAGTTAAATTACTAATCTTTAGATTGATTTTGCAATTTGATTAGAATGGCCTGATTTTCTTAAGACATCCAATAAATATAAGCTAGTTATACTAACCTATAAACACAAGGGGGCTTATGATTTGCAAATCACTTGGTTTATTTTTGTTTAAATTCTATATTTCCATTATGTAAATTGTTAAGCCATTAAAAAAGCAACGCAGAAAATTTAATATATCTGTGTTGAAGATATTTGGCTAAATTGAATCTAAATTGGGCATAAATTTCCTATATATTAGGATTTATATTAAATCAGTTTAGAAACAACCATTTATTATTATTTTAATTAATCTAAATTCAAATTGTAATTAAAATATGTAAGATATATTATTTCTAAAAAACTAAATATTAATTAGAATGATTAGGAAATAATTTTATCCTAATTTATTTAGATATAGAATAAGAAATCATAATTTGTTTTTATTTTTAATTTTATAAATCAAATCTTTTTTGGTTTCTTAGTTAAATGTGAGCACATATACTCTAAAATTTCGCCTTGAGTTTTTTTCAATTCTTCAATCTATTTTTCTTAATTTCTAAGTAAAGATACTAAATGATGTATTTCATCATCTTAATCTAACAATAGTAAAAGAGAATCAAAATTTTAAAGTGAAAATTTTTATGATTATGATAATTGTTTATCAACTTTCATTGTAAAAAAATCATCACTGCTTATAGGTTTATTATTTTATTATGGTGTCGTAATTTGTTTTTGCTATGGTATAACTTAAGGTTTTGTAGGTTCTTATTGATTCAATATTTTACCATTCTTTAAGAGATCCATGCTTGTAATTTCATAATGATAAGCATCAGAGTTTTAATTAAAATTTCTTTCAAAATCTAGAAGATCCTTATCAGCCTTTGTTTTTTTCCTATTGCCTTAATAATCTTCATCTGATTCTGATGCTTTGTTTTAATTTTAAAATTGCTATTTTAACCAAGCCTTTATTGTGCGAGATTTTAAATCATACTCTTATGCCATATATTCAATTTCTTTATCAGAAGGGTTACTTCCTAAAGCTTTAAGTATTTATTATCTATCCATATTAGAAACAGATCTCTTTGGATAATTATATCGAGGGTTCATTGTTGTTAATAAAAATTCAAGAATCCTAATCTCACATATAAATCATTTATCACATTTTATAATTGAGGGTCAAATTAATTTATTTATAGACTAATCAAAGTATTAGAAAATATAAACATATTTTTTAACACGTAAAAATTTTTAAAATATCATTTTAACTTTTTAACTTATATGTTATTTATTTAATTAAAAATTTAAAAATTATCATTCATTGAATATATTGGTGATGGCACATTTATTTTTCAATCAATCTGCGATATTACTATATAATAATTTATTGATTATTTATTTAATTTAATATCCTCTTTAATTAAGGGATAATTAAAAATGTTAGTATTATAAAAAAGATATTCAAGTTAATTTATGTTAATTTTTCACAAAAATATTAAAAAAAATATTATGTTTTTGAATTATAATCTGTTTATTCTACAATCTTATCATTTAACTAACTTACCTTCTTATCAGCACCATTCAAAAAAACATTAATAGCCATATAAAAGATCTTTGAAAATTAAGACTCATTTTTTTTTTGATGATCTTGAGAGAAAATGAATAAAAATATTTTAGCTATGTTTTAATTATATCTCCTAAGATACATACTTAAATTCATATTTAATTTTCTTACATCAAGATACCGCTTAGAATTCTTGCAAGATTAATTTAGTTATCTCTCTGCAATTAGTTTAGTTTAAAAATAAGATTTATTCTTGTTGTGAATTTATATTATAAGAGTAATAGGTAAAAATTTAATATTTATTTTATCATATTTTAATTTCTTCATTTGATATTAATTTTTTGTCTCAGTTAATCTTGTTTTTTTTTTTATTGCATAATTTTTCTACTTAGGTCGAATATTTTTAATTTGCTACTTTAAAGGTTTCTCTTATATTTAAAAACTCTCTATTTTATTAATAATCTAGATTAATTTCTATTCATCATTTCTTAGAAAGTTATTTTTATTTCTTTATAAAATAAAGAATATTATTTCAATGATAATTTATTTGTAAAAAATTATTCTACTTTTTATTAAAATCGATGCATAATCTTAAATAACTATTAGTTTAATGTAAAATTAGTGATATTCATATATATCATTTAAATTTATCTAATTTTTGTTTATATTAATTTATTGATATTACTTTATAAAATTTTACTATGTAAATTTAGGTTGAAGAATAAGAATTGTGTAAATTAACACATCATAATAGGACTTTTATTTGCACAAATAGTGAATGTATTTAAGCTAAAAAATTATAATTGCAATGCTTCAAATGTCTAACTTTGTAACATACTAATCAGAAAGGTATTCAAAAATTCAAAAATACAAAAAGTGTTCGTCATTTGGATGATTTTACAGAAATAAAAGATATATTAAATAATTTAGAATTAAAATATCAAGGAAGATTTAATTTTTTACAAGAAGCATAATAAAGATGCTTTGATTTTCAGAAAGAGTAAATATAAAAAATTGAAAAATTTCCATTTCATGATTATAATTTAATAAAATTAGCAAAAGCTGATGTTGATAATCATATTCAGATATTCATAAATGAATTAGGTTTTTATTAAAGAATGTTAAATGAAGTAAAAACGTACAATAATTAAACGTCGAAATCAATTTTAGAACTTTATACAAGAAATGATGATAAATTTAATAATGATATCATTAACAAGCAAAAATAAGTTTTTGATAAAATAAGAACTAATTTAGCAAAAAGAGGTCTTGATTTTTAAAAAATGTTTGCAAAGTATGAAATATAATATTCTTAGTTAAGAAGAAAAGATTCATTAAGCTGATGAGAGATTAAAGAAATTAGAAAATCCATATGCATCAAGCAAGATATTCAAATATAGTGCTATTATTACAATGTTAATTTTAATTAGTAATCAATTTTCTATTTTAACATCAAAGAATTAAACATAAATTCAGATGAAAGAAACAATTCTAATTGAATCTGATATGAATTAGATGAAAGAATAATTGGCAGATTTTCAACAAGAGAACATAATAAAAATCGAAGAAATTAAAAACACAATGGATAGTAAATTAATTAGTGAAATTGAATATCTAAAATTATACAATTAATAATTAAAAGTAGAGATGATAGAATTATAGAAACAATTTAAAGATATGACACTCTTATAAAATTAGACTATAACAATTCTCTCTTAGGAATTATATAATCTAAAAGAATATGTATCAATTTCATTAAATTAAATTTCCAATTTTAATAGTGTATAAACAATTAATCAAAATAGCTAATAAAAAGTAATTATTTCAAGTTAGGATGATAATACAATAATATTGAAATTAGATAAAGTTGATGAAAATATTAATGAAGTAAATTCTAGATTGAATAATACTATAGAAGAAATGAAAGAATATGTAGATTATAGAATTTTATTGAATAAACAATATTTCAATGCTCAACGATATCTATTAGGAAGTATTGAATTAGATTATCCTATTGTACTATTATAAGGCTTTAAAGTATATTTAGATTAATTTTTAAATTAATCTCTTACTCAGCAATAAATGGAAAATTTGGGTAACTCATTCAGTTCAACTGGAATTGCTTGCTTTGGAGGAATATCTGTTAAAAAACCTACTCATTTTGCTTTAATGGCATGTGATTATGCATTTGAAATGTTCACCATTACAGAAAGTAGAGAGAAAGCAAGAAAGAGTAAATCAAGTGATAATCTATTTTGGTATTATGTACCTAGAATTTCAATTGGATTTGCTCCATAAGAAAAGGTTCATCTTTATTTAGCAGATAATTATGATCCCCAAGATCCGAAAAGATTTAGTATATGGTTGGATCATCCTTAAGGAGGTAAAAGAATAGGTAATCAAACTCTAATCAACACAACTGAATATAAAATGGCATTATATGTAATTTAATGAAGAGTTTTTTTTATAAAGATAATTAAAGATTATAATATTAAATTTTATATCTAAAATATTTTATTTTCTCAAATTAAAGAAATTTGAAAACATTTTTTAGAATCATTATATTTTTAATAAATTTATTTCAGAATTTACTTTTATTTTCAAATTCCAAAAATGTGAATTCTTTTAGGAGAAAATATTTATTAATATATATTATCAA
Source organism: Paramecium sonneborni (assembly GCA_905182985.1). NCBI lineage: Eukaryota > Ciliophora > Oligohymenophorea > Peniculida > Parameciidae > Paramecium > Paramecium sonneborni. The sequence goes on along the minus strand of CAJJDN010000028.1, from coordinate 247,384 downwards.
AAGACTTTATAATTTTTATTAGATTGATACTAATTGTATATATGACGAGAATAATATTCAGTTTTAATCTTCATATTTAAAAAGACATCCGAAATAAAAAAGGTAAATAAAATATATAATAATAAAAGATATATATAGAGGATTCAATAATTCATATAATTTAAAAATATATTGCAAGGTACAATCTGATCTAATTTCTAAATTTGAGTATCTCTCCATTTTTTTAACATTAATTAATAAATATTGCCTTCATTCTTAAAAATTTAGATGTGCTTAGGTTTTCAATAGCTAAGAATTTATCTAATTAAATGCTTATTCCTATCTTAACTAAGTTATGAGATCTAGTAACAAAAATATTTAAGTAATCTAAGATATGGTAGTTTAAGAGAAATATAATTCAAAATTTCTGTGAAAATATTTCGATTGAGGAATTATATTTTATTTAAGCTAATAGTTAAATGAAAAAAACTCTTAAACATCTATTATTTTTATATTAAAATTAATTTATCTAATTTTTTTTTGAGAGAATGATCCTATTTTATTTGTTTAAAAAAATGAAATTAATTTTATAATTAAGTAATTAATATATTTATGGATTCCATTAAAAATTTTGAACAATAGAATAGTGTTTTCAAAATAAAAATCACCCTTAATAGTTTCATAAGTTGTAGGAAATGCTTGAATAAGTATAAAAAATAAACATAAATGTATCGAACGAGTTAAAAAAAAATTTGTTCTATCCATCATGAATTAATTTCTTCTTTGGTCAAAGAATGAAGAAAATCTAAGATAGAAAAATTGAACTTGATGATTTAACTTCTCTAATTAGTTATAATTAATAAATGAAAAGGGTATGGCCGGGAGTAAATTACATTAGAATTCATTAGTTAATAACTCTCTTGACGTCATCCCAAGAGTACCTGAGCTTTTACGGAAGGCTGGATTCAAGTTTCTAATCTGATTATATTGTAGATTCATTTAACAAAATAAAAGAATCAAAAAAGATTTCAAAAAAGTTATTTCAATGCTACAAATTTATTACAAAGAGAATTTGCAAAATAAATTGATAATTCTAGTAAAAAAAATAAAATTAAAAATTTAATCAAGTGTGAATGAATAATTATTGTTTATATTAATAATTATTAAATTAAATCATTCTATATATATTTTTGGTTATTTTATATAGAGAAATAATTAATCCATATTTATTAAAATTTTAAATGAATAAGATTGGAGTTTAAGATGAAAAGATTTCAATAAATGGAAGAATTCTTACGGTTCCAAAACATCTTATTAGAAAAGTGTCTAAAATATTAAAAGATGAGCTAGGAATAGATTTGAATGAAAAAATAGAATATTGCCAGAATTAATATAAGAGACAAATTGCTTAAATCGCATCTCATCTCATTAATTCTTTCAGAAATTATTGTAAGGAAAATTAATATTCTGTTATTGAAAATGAACTTTAATAGTAACTAGAAAAAAAAAGGAATCGTAAAATTTTCACCATTCATGACTTATATGAACTTTAATATAAAAATCAAAATAGATAAGAATTTATAGATAAATGGGAGGCTTATTTAAGTTTAGGATATGCTGAAAAAAATCTAATGAACAATAAAAAAATTAAGAGTGAAATAAAAATAGAATTAAAAACTATTCTTAATTATTTGCTTTTTGAGAGTTAGGTTAAGAATCCAAAATAAAGCATTTATTGTTTATGATTTAAATATGAAGAAAAAAAATTATTTGATTTCTATATAAATCTATTAATTAAAATGTTTGATGCAAAACTTTGTTTTCTTCTGCTTACAAAATATTTTATTTAATTTTTTTAATAATAATAAAATTAACGATTCTTATGTATTATCCATCATCTACAACATATACTACATAAAGTTATAGAAAGTTTAAAAAATAAGAAGATAGGGTAGAAAACACTAATGCAATATAAGATTATCATTTATAAAGAACACTTAAATAGGTTGAATAGTTACAAAGAGATCTTGAATAAGCTAAAATTGAAGAATAAAGTAATTTTATTATTAATAAAATAGATAGTTAAAAGCAAAGAAGGTTAGCAGAAGAAAAGCTCTATCATTTTTAATTAAAATATGATGACATGAATAAAGAATGTATGAATTTAAGAGAAAAAATTGCAAAAGCAGAGGGAGATAGATAGGTTATTAGAGCTTAAGGTGAAGGAGAAGTAAAAGCATTGAATGTGCAAATAAATTTTTTAGAAAAATAAATATCAGAGCTTAAATTAGAAAATGAAAAATTGAAAAAAGAAAATGAATAACTTCATCATCAAGTATTAGATTCAAAAAATCAATCAAAAAGACCTATTTAAAATATGCCTTAAAATACATAATAACGACCATAATCATATTATTGAATAATTTTAAGATTTTTTTTATTTATATTAGAAATTCAAAAAATCTTGAGAAAAAAATAAAATTAAAATTATAAGCTTATTTTATTTGTCAAACATTTTATAGAAAGTTTTGAATAAGTTTTTATCGATTATTCTACATCATAATCATTGATAGCAAAAGCTTCTATATTTTTGATTTATGTATTTAATTTGTTTATTAAATATTATATTAAATTTTTAAGGTTTCTTAATAAAGTATGAAAGGTTTAGGAATTTTTCTTATTGGAATTTATGTTGCTATATATGGCATAGCATTATTGACAGACCCTTGGACATAATTGCATTATGACAGATCAGTTAGATAATTAGGAATGAAAAATTTATAATAATTTGTTGCCTTAGGTTTGAAAGTTCGATCTTTATTTGGACTTGCTCATATTTTTGCAGGATATTGCTTAATGAATAAGTATATATAATATTAAAGAATTAGAATATCATCAATGAAATTAATTATAAGTTGTATATTTGCAATTGATATAATAATTTAAACAGGATTTTAATCAATTCACTAAATTTTTTAAGATGTCATTCTAATAGGAATCGTCAATTATGTTTGAGAATTAGATATATTCTGTATGTGTTTAAGAATTATATTTATCTCTAGGAAATTATTTTATTTATTTTTTTTCAGTATTTCAATATATTTTAATGAATAATAAATAACAGACACCCTTAATACTTACTAAAAATTTAAGTTAATAGGTTTGTGATTTGCATAAAAGATAAATATCTGGAGTGTGTATGGAAGATGTTTGTAAACATTTTTCAAGAATATTATGTAGTGATTGTTAATTCACTCATTAAAAATGTAATTTGAGAATGGAGATATAACAATTTCAAAATGAATTATCATATATTCTGAATCCAGAATTACATAAAGCAACTTGCCATTATTTTCCTGAACATTCTAAATTATTAAAATATATAGATGAGTAATTTGACAAGGCAAAAAATAAATTTAAACATCAAATTTTAGATTTGGAACAGAAACAATTGGCATTTATTTTATAAGAATAAGGTATAATTATAAATTCGAATCAATCAAATCGCTGGGCTTAATAATTAATTAATATGAAAAATTTTAATTTGAGTAAATAAGAATATGATTCTGCTGTTATAATGATGAAAGAAAAATAGTCTTTTGATAAAACTGTGGTAAATGAAGTAAAAGAAATTTTTGATAAATTAAAAATACTAAACAAAAATGTTTTGGGATAGATATAAGTAAATTTTCGTCTCTAAAATTTTAATTATGACGTTCAATAATTATATGATGAAGCAACAAGAACTTTGAATAAGACGAATAATGAGTAAGTTTATGAAATAGAAGATAAAATTAAACAAAATAGATTTAAATCTTTAAATGGAGGTCATGAATCGGAAGCCTCAATAGTAGCTATAACAGAGAGTCCATCTCATTTAATATCTGGAAGTGATACAGGTAATATTGTGGGATGGTTAAAGCCAAATTACTCATTAGACTTTAGAATTAAAGCAAATGAAGGATTAAGCGCTTTAACTGTAGCTAAATTATAAGATTAATATTATTTATTTGCAGGTGGATAGGGAATTATAACGGCATTTTCTTTGTAATCAAAATTAAAAATATATAATTTAAATGGTCACACATAACGAATATCTAAATTACAATCTTATTCATTAAGAAATTTAATATCAGCATCTTAAGATGGTACAATAAAATTATGGGATTTAAAAGAAAGAAAATACTTTAAGTGTTTTAATGCTCATTAAGGTGCAGTTTCAGATTTTTTATTGGAGAAAGATCTTATAACAGTTGGTTAAGATGGCTAAATAAATTGGGTACAAATTTATAGACATATTAGATTGATCTTGGAAATTAAACAATTAAAAAATCAACTTAATTTCAGATTCCAATATTTTGTATAGGATAATTATAATAAGGAAAGTACGTTCTTGGAATGGGAGATGGTAGTATAAAGATTTTGAAAGGTACTAAAACAAGAGATTATAAAATTAGTGAAAGTGTTATTTACAGGTATTTTAGAATGAAATATAAAAAATTAGATTATTGCCTTTAAATAGTAAATAGATAGTTTGTTACTCAGGAGATGGTTATTTATGTGTTATAAATTTAAAAAAGTCCTCTAAGATATTCAAAAGCCCAATATAGAAAGATGGATAATGGCAAGAGCTTTGTTAGATTGATAAATAAATGATGATACCATACTAGGGAAACATTAGAGTCTATTAATATAAATAATGATTAAAATTTGATATTGATAATAATAAATGAAAATAATGAAATAAATAAATGGTAATTTTTAGATAATAAATATATCAATCTTTCTTATTTAGATTTTATTCTTTGGAAGGATCATATTTCTTTTTTTTATTTTCTAATTCAGTCCAATTGTTAAAGTCTTTTTTTTTCATTTATGCTAAATATTCAAAATAAGTGATTTCCTTTTCTTATCCATCTGCAGTCTTTTCATCTTGACCAAATATTTTGAATATTTCTCCATCTAAATTTTATCTTCCACATCTAACATATAATAATTCTAAAGTGTCTTCGACAGTTATAGTATTTTTAATAGCTTCTTTGTCATAAGCATACATTAGAAATTACACAAAGTTAAATAATCCTCTTAAATTTTATAAATAAATTACCTTGGTTCTAAATAAGAAGTATCCTTAATACATCTTTTGAACATTAATTGAAATTCATACCAACTAATTTATTCATCTAAATCTTCATCTATTTCCCAAATCATTCTTTCAACTTCATCACCAACAGGATTATATTTTAATTTTTTCATCATTGCATAAATAGCTCTAGCTGAGAATTTAGGTTCATTAGATTTCTTTCTTTTTTATTTTCCTAATTTAGTATCTCCTTCTGTAGTTTTATTACCTTCTGTTTCTTATTCAATTCTTTTAGGCTCTAATTAAATAAGTGCATTAAACACTTTAATTAATCTATCTTTTTCAACAGCTTTAATTTTCTTCCTCATAATATTTTCTTCTAATGTTCTTTCATAGACAGGTAATTTCTTTCTTCTTTCTTATTCTTCTTAACTTAAAGGAGATTCACTTCTGCTTCGAGATGAATTATTATCTTCTCTATTTTTCTAAGTGCTATTCATAATTAATTTAATGTATTTGTAAACAATAGGATTCAATTATTATAATCTATTATTTAATGAATAATTATTTAATAAACAAATAAATGAATATCTAGAATTCTACATGAAAATACAGTAAATGATTGATAAATTTAATATAAAATCATTTATCTTTAAGTTTGTGATTCCATTTCGCCCTTTCTGCTAAAATTTATGGATTTGTACAAGGTGTAGTTTCTCCGAAATTACCCAGATGGTTCTTATATGAAGTTACATAATGCTTAGTCATTTTTTAATTTCTAAGATTAGTATTTTCTATAACCTATCTCCAATTTCTATTTGGCAAACGTTACTAGAAGAGATTCTAAAACTCTAATCTGCTAATCTACTTCGATGAGCTAAAGGATTATAAGGAGATAAAGGTTTATTTCTCATACTTGAAAAACATCTTCGTTTATTATTATAAGCATCATGATTAGTAGATGATGAATACATTGATTTACTAATAATAATACTTGTAATACTTCAAATAATCTAGATTTCTTTAATTTGGTTTATAGTAATATGGTACTGCAATGAAATCATCTCCTTTTCTTTTTATATAACTGCAAGTTGAAACTTTAGTATTTTTAAAAAAATCAAATGATTATTCAGTTTTTCTATTCGGTCTTGCTTGCAATTAACGATTATTGTTTTATGACATAATAAATATTTGTATATAATAATAAAATATTAAACACTCAAGCAAAGTTATTAAGTCTTTATGTTAATGTTTCTTTATATTAATCTAATGTAGGTAATTAATCAGTAACTTCTTTTCTAATTAATTTAGCTGCCCATCTTCTTTCAGCATCTTTACATATATCTGAAATATTTCTTCCACTCATTCCATTACTTAATTAACTAAGTATTTCTCTATCTTTATCTTTTAAATGTTTAGCATATCTTTAAAATATTTCTTATCTTGCTTAGTGATCTGGTAAATCAAATTTAAGAGATAAATCTATTCTACTTAACATTGCAGCATCTAAATCTTGTTTTCTATTAGTTGCACATATTAATAATACATTTGTATTACTTTCGAAAGAATCTATCTTTCTCAATAGAGTAGATAATATTCTTCTGGATACTTCATGCATTTCTCCACCTCTTTATTATGCTATTGCATCTATTTCGTCAATAAATATAATAACTCTTCCTAATTTTTAACAACTCTTCCATATATCTGAAAATTATCTTTCACTTTCTCCATACCATTTAGACATAAAACTTTCTATAGGTAAATAAACTAATGGAATTTAAACTTATTATGCTATTATTCTTGCTGTTGTTGTTTTCCCTGTTCCAGGAGGACCTTCAAATAATATTGCTTTAGGTCTATTTGGTTCATTTTTAACTCTTGTTAATTGTGTCATAGATTCATATATTTCTGGATATTACAATGCTAATAATACTGTATCTTCTATATCTCTCTTTTATTTATCATAACCTGCTAAATAATTCCAATCTAAATTCTTTTCCTTATTATCAGGTAAAAATATTGTTACACCTGTTTTCTCTAACTCTTATAATTTCATATCTTATTCTTCTTTCATTTCACTCTATATTTATTAACTACTCTTAAAATTTTTTGTATTCACCAATGTTCTTGGTCTATTTGCCTCCACATAACAAGCCATAAATGCTTCTAAATCTCCATTTGAAAATTACTCTGTCTTCTCCAATATTATTTATATTGATGGCTTCTCATTTGTCATCTCACCATATATATAAATTGTTCCCTATGTCACTATTTTACTCTTTGGATTCCCTACACTCTCCTCAAAATCTATTTATAAACTATATATTTAATTTTCAAATGTTGAATTCACCTCCTTTATTCTAAAACTCCCTTCTAACTTCTATAACTTACAGAGTATATTCACTAATAATGCAAATATGTCACACTTTCTTTAATCTGCTATAAATGTTATCGAATATCTGTTTCCTTTTGTTCCATATCTACATATATATCACCACTACTTTTTTACTTTACTTCTGGATACATATTCATCTCAGAACCATATTAAGATTTCATCTTTAATATTTCTTCCTCTATCTTTTTCCTTGCTTCTATTAAATTTTTATCTTCTATGCAATATAATGTTGTTAAACTAATCAAACTTGCACACAATATAGGTTTCTTATATCTTATCAAAGGAATAGTAGCTATATTTAAAAATCTTCTAAACATTCTTAGAATAATTTATATTATTAAATATAATCATACTATTTATTCTTAATTTTTTATATCATAATAATTTCAATTATTATTCTTTAAATAATCATTATTTATTTCTAGAACATAAATAAGTTTACAATTTATTTGTTTTACTAATTATGATTACCATGGGTAAAAAATCAAGAAACCTTTATCCACTTTGATATATTATCAAATAATATATATTTTATAAACTAAAAATACGCTTTTTATTATCTTTATACTATTTTTCTGAAATATTCATCTCTTCTAATGCTTTTGATTTATATAAAATCTATCTTTTATAGATCAAATCATCCCATCAAATTTTCAAAATTTTTTATACATATAATATAATTAGATTTGAATTTAATTTAGCTATCTGTACATTAAATAATTTATTATAATAGTTTAGATTCGTAGTCTAAATTAAATTAACCTATTTTAATCTTTTAAAGTATTTTTTTTCACTAATACATATTCTATATTATGCCAATGTGCTTTCTGATTGATTTTATATATTTTAAAAATATAATTATAAAAATGTAATCAATTAAACCAATAGTTCAATAAATCTCTTATGCCAGACAAGGAATAAATGAGAAAAAAAATATTTCAGAGAATATAGAAAA